>KQ963968.1:969-23097 GCA_001563735.1 Leucoagaricus sp. SymC.cos | reverse complement strand
GAATCTCTGTTTTGGTATATTTTTTAAAAAATCAAAATTTCCCCTCAAAGTAGAAGGCACCTATTTGATGGAATTAGCACCCTCTTCAATAACCAATACTCTGTCATATCCGATAGCTGGGGTTGTGACTGTCACCCACTGGTTAAGACAGAGTCGACTGTATAGCACTGACAAGGCTGGAAGTGTCTTCTCTGTGCTTTATAATTGAGAACTCCTGATGCGGAGGTGGAAACTACAATTCTTAGGCACCTATTTGATGGAATTAGTGCCCTCTTCAATAACCAATACTCTGTCATATCCGATAGCTGGGGTCATGACCGTCACCCACCGGTTAAGACAGAGTTGACTGTATAGTGCTGACAAGGCTGGAAGTGTCTTCTCTGTGCTTTATAATTGAGAACCCCTGATGCAGAGGTGGAAACTACAATTCCGAGATTGATCCAGTTCTTTAGGTCTCTGGCCAATTGTTGATGGATATGGACAGATGGGTATGCTGTCCAGAAGAGCTACCAACTCTTGTTGATAATAACCATGTCAGAATTGCATTCTTGGTGAGGAAAGAAAAGATAGCGAGAATGGACGTGATTCAAACAGTATCTAGAAATTGGAGTTCAATCAAAAGAAGTGGCTGAACAAGATCAACACTCAGCTCGCTCCTGATATCATAGTGCCCAAATCGCTCATTTAGGCTCCTTGGAGAAACTATTTTTTGTTGTGAAAAATCTGATAAAACCCACTAGCATTGGTTTAAGTCCTGTTATGAAATATTGAACACAAGAGTATTGAGTGAATAACAAGGACATGACTGTGGATGTCATCACATGCACTCTGATCAGATTTGCCCTGGTAGACTTGTGAAGTAAGGATCAGTGCATGGCTCAAGGGGAGTGAGAAATGGATGACTCGATATGTTGAACCCAAACCAGTGCCTGAGTGATGCGACAAATGCTCATGATCATGAGGGATTTCCAATTATAAGATAAGCTAGAGATAAGGTAGCAGTCAGTTGCAAATGACCTGATCACATGATCAAAGTGTGACAAAAACTCATTATACACTTTTCGTCAAATTTCTCCTTTATCTACACATTCTGAGGAAAAACAGCTCCGAGAAAGGCTGGGTATTGAATAATAAAGAATTTTGTTGGAGCCCTTTTTTGGAAAAATGCACAGAACAAGGTGAAATTCAGCAATCTCTATTTTTGGTCGCGTCCTGCAAGGTTGTGCACTCCGACGCGTCGCGTCATATACTTCCAATACTCACTCTTTACGCGTCATATCAATGGGACGTCACCCTGCAAACTTCAGAAATCTCAGACAATTCAAATCTCATGTTTTTCCACCAACTAAGGCCAGCTGGAAGTGCAAATCCAATGATTCTGCCAAAGAAAACATCCATCCAAGCTTGACACTTTTATCACCCAATGTGTCAGACCTTCCGAACAATATGCTTATCCTATTTGAAGAATCACACTCCTACATGACATCTTCCCCTGAGCCACCAGCCAAAAAGAATTGTTTTCGACACATAGGAACATCAAGGTCCAATGATTCTCACACTAGTGCATTATTGATGCAATCTTTGGACATCTCAGGGTTACACTGCTGTGACTACAGAACAAGGGTGGAGGAGGTAGAGGATGAAGATGCCCTGAGGAAGGAAAATATCTCCTACATGACATCTTCCCCTGAGCCACCAGCCAAAAAGAATTGTTTTCAACACATGGGAACATCAAGGTCCAATGATTCTCACACTAGTGCATCATTGATGCAATCTTCGGACATCTCAGGGTTACACTGCCGTGACTACAGAACAAGGGTGGAGGAGGTGGAGGATGAAGATGCCCCGAGGAAGGAAAATATAGAGGAATGGAGAGGGTTGGATACATTCTGGATGGGTTGGATTGAGAGGGAATTGGAGAGGGATAATTGTGATGATGGAGGATATGTCGAGGGGCTTGATGATGTCAATGAGAGACCGGATTTACGGCCAATTGAAATTATCCCTGATCCTGAAGGAGCTTGTGATGATTTCGATGACACTGATGAACAACGCGAGGCTTTTTTGGCAACCCGACAGTATGGGTTTGCACCGAGCCTGGAAGAAGCTCAGCAGGCAGTGGTTGACCTAAAAAAACTGCTGTATCCAAAGCGTGGTGTTGACAGGCCTATCCGTGGGTATAAGCCATTGAAGTTGGATCATAAAACACACACCCGGCTGGATCATGTATTCTCGTTTCTGGCGAGATATTCCTCCTATGAGAAGGCAACACCAGGCAGAAAGGGAAATTGGACCCATGCTGCAAAGGAAACAGCAGAATTTGCACAAAAATCGGACTATTATTCAAAGCAACTCAGACTCTGGGCCAAGAATTTTATCTCTGATGGGAAAAAGCTCCCACCACTGAAATCTCACTCAGGAGGTGCCCCTGCAGTTATTGATGATGATGATGTCATCCAAGACATCCAAATCCATCTTCAGGGCATTGGGAAATACATTAAGGCATGAGATATTGTTGATTTTTGTGGAACTTCAGAGATGCTTGAGAGGCTTGGACGAACAAAATCTATATCAGAGTCTACTGCACATCAATGGCTGGTCAAAATGGGATATCGTTGGGTCAAGAATCCCAAAGGCCAATATGTGGATGGCCATGAACGAGAGGATGTTGTCATATATCGTGAAACGGTGTATGTACCACGGATGATGAAGCTTGTTGAAAGCATGCGTTGTGGTATGGGACCGGATGGACTCAGTGATTGGAGGCCACCACTTGGGGTTGACCGTCCTGTTGTCATTTGGTTCCATGATGAATCAACATTCTATGCTCATGATCGACGACAGAATTACTGGATGCCCCCCAACTCCAGCCCTGAGCCAACTGCTAAGGGAGAGGGGCAATCTATGATGGTTGCCAATTTTGTTTCAGCTGATTATGGCTGGCTCCAGTCACCCGATGGATCGGAATCTGCACAAGTAATCTTCCGAGCAGGGAAAGACCGTGATGGGTGGATGACAAATGACAACATTCTTGCTCAGCTGGATCGCGCGATCACAATTCTTCAGAAATATTATCCAAATGAACATCACGTTTTCGTGTATGATAATGCGACGACTCATTCAAAACGTGACGATGGAGCACTCTCAGCTATGAAAATGCCAAAGGGTCCATCGGATAAATTTTTTGTGGATGTGAATGTAGTCGGAGCTGATGGACGGCTGGTCTATGGTTCTGATGGAAAGCTTCTCAAAGTCAAACAGCAGATGGAGAAGGGTCTCTTTAATGGGAAGGAGCAGGATCTATATTATCCGGATGACCATCCTACATTCCCAGGTTGGTTCAAAGGGATGGCACAGATTCTCACTGAAAGGGGGTGGGATATTCAGCGGAAAAAAGCTCAATGTGGCAGCTCATTTAAACATGACTGCCCAAAAGGATCAACCAACTGCTGTTGCCGCCGGATATTATACAATGAGCCCGATTTTCGTGCAGTTGAATCTCGGCTTGAGAAGTTTGCAAGAGAGAGGGGTGGATATGAGATTTTATTTCTGCCAAAATTTCACTGTGAGCTCAATTTTATTGAGCAATGCTGGGGTTATGCAAAGAGAAACTACCGCTTACTTCCTCCTTCTTCTTCTGGGGAGATTCTCGAGAGAAATGTCTGTCGAGTTCTATCTGAAATTCCCCTTGTAACAATGAGAAAGTGAGTGGACACCACTTCCATCAACCTCATATCTAATACACTTTCAGGTTTTCGATTCGAGCCCTCCGGTTTACTGATGCATACTCAAAAGGGTTAGATGGCCGTCAAGCTGCCTGGGCTGTCAGGAAATACAGGGGGCACAGAACATTGCCCGAATCAATTCTTCGTGAGCTTACAGCTAACCTCAAATGATCATAAATGGATTCTCTTTATTATGGACTGCCGTATACTGTTTCAATATCCAGAGACCATGTATTGACGCCCGCGGCGACGCGTCGCTAATTACTCTCTAATTAATTCGTCACATCTTGTCACATGACACGTGATAAGATCGATTGCGACTGACTGCTACCTTACTTGCAGATCACATTCTGTGACGAGCAAAGTACGACTGGCAGTCACGACAAGTGACCGCCCTCTTTCATGTACGTTCCGCCAAGAGTCGTAGATCACACATGCGACGAGCTCAGAGCTCGCTTCTCTCAGCAGCTTCTTTTTCAAAACTCCACCCGCCACACCCGATGAAACTACGCGTATTGTGTCTGCACAGTACTCGTGCCTTGCCTGGATCACAGGGCAAGCCGGTGCGTCACCGGGCCCTGTCGCGACCTAGATTGCCGCCTTGCTTGAGCACGAAGTGGGAATTTATGTTTTGTCTATTCATTTGTTGTGTCGGAACACGCCGGCAAAAGGGCTAAAACTTGCTGGTGGCCGCCGCGCTGTACTTTTTCGAAAAGGTACGGCATCTAGACTCGTAACCAGTCGGGAATGAGGATTTTGTATTGGGGAGGTGAATCATATCGAGATCCGCTTACGGCTCATAGAGGGGCGGTCACCGGTCTATACGGCATCACATGCAATAAGAAAATCTATTCATCGCATTCATGATCTGAATAGTCTATATCAATGGATGTCGGTGCTTTGTCACTGGCAGTAATTCTAGTTGTCCCGCCACTTGAAAAATGGAACTGGACGGTTGATAGTTCACCTGGAACCATTGACTCGGTGAGGTGCACCCCTGCCTGGCGTATGTTTAGAATCAATCTCGTGCCCTGTCGGAAGGGTTCAGAGCCCTATCATTCACACAAAGTTACTGTGCATACACAAGCATGATAGATTAGTACGAGCCACCTAGACGACCAGATCAGTTGGGCGGATTTGAGCTAGATTAAATAACTCAGTACATACTCTGACCAACCAAAGGTGTTAAACACGGCTGAGAGTCTCTTCAAATACAGTGAGGAACAAAAGCCGAGGATCTCGAGCACTGTGACATGATCATGATCGTTGCAGACGAAACGGCGCTTCTAGGCGGCGAAGCCTGCAGGAAACTTACCAAGTATGCTAGTGCGACGAGAAAAGCCAATATAATCAGAAATTAAATGTTAAACCGTGAAGTACATCGAACGTACGGGAAGAAGTAGAGCAAGCCATCACGATAAAAAATATAAATTATCGGTGAAAACTGGCTCATATCCATGAGGCTCTGTCGGAATGGTAGATAAGACTGTTTCAATGCATGATACAACTTATTGATCATGAGAAAGAGTTCAATCACTGCACAAAAAGGCCGTCAGTCAAATTTTTGAAAATTAGGAGATGATAGATTACCAACTTGTGAAAGCAAGCCGTGATCCCCTTCAGATTTTAATAGCGGGTGAGCGTCATACGGCTGCCGGTGTGGGATATGACGCTTACCAGATTGGCACACGGCCATAGGTCAGAACATTGTTGACCTTAAAAGGAACTGTATCGGTGAACCAGCATCCATGTACTGGAAACGGCGGAGGTACTGCATAAAGTTGCGCAGATAAACCAAGTGAGATCAAGGCATATAGCTCGCTCTAAAGTGTTCGAAAGGCCTTATTAGCTTTGAAAAGACGACGGCAGTACTATTGCAACTTACAAGGAGTTCGACTAAGTAGTTCACATTTGAATCCATTAATCTTGAAATGGGCCAGTAAGATGCAGCGGCACCCACCACCGATAGCGAGATACAGCAAAGATCTGACTGTAATAGAACATTATGAGCTTGAATTTCGATTTGAAGTCCTATGTCGTTACATGAGCTACTCATGCTCACCTTTATGGTCTCCGTAATAGAGCGCACGAAGCCTTAGCACAAGAATTTTCTTGAAGAGCGCAGTATGCATGCATTTCATGACGCTAGCCAAAGAGATCCATCCTGAACGACATCCATGGGGGAAATCACCGAAAAGGACCTTACCCAGTAGTCCACATGAGCCACCGGCATCTGTGTGACGCAAATTAGAGTTATATAAATAAGTAAGATGGGGTCCATACGTCTATGAAACCGTTTGTTAGCTTAGAAACACCAGACTCTAGTTGGAACGTAACGTACTGATACAGAGATACGAGTGCTATATAAGACTTCGTGCAAGGGTTCAGCATTATAAAATAGCGGGAGAGAAAAACTGCAAGCTCAACTGAAGCTTATTCTGTAAAAAATTGAAGGTAATTAGCAGATCTGGAGATGTCAATGGCCTACGAACGTGAAGAAAACGCCTCCTCCCAATCTGGTTAATATATATATGATCGAAGTAAGCGTTCGTGGGCGTCTGGTTGTTGGACGGGATCATATGAGCAAATTGGGCCGACTTTCAAACATGTGGAACTTGAGTACTCACGAGTAGATATGCTGAACCTGGTCACAGGTGCCACGTGAGAAGTGGGGCTAGGATGTATAAGCGTAAAAAAAGATCCTCCCACCTCAGCGGCGAGCAATATGAAGACATCATAAGCAAAGAGAGTTACTACCACCGCTGATGCGTAGAAGCCACACCCGTAGAATGAACAGTCAGCATTTAGGATCAAGCGAAGGAAGCCACGAACCATAACTGATTACTTGAGTTCTGTATCGAGTCGCAAGTGAGATTGCCTCAGTAAGCGTCATAGTCCCCATCTTATGAATGAATTAGGATCCCATCCGGGCGACTCACGGGTTATATAACTCGTTCTGTGCGCGCTAATGAAGTACCAAGAGCATTCGAGGAGTTTTCGGGCACAGATGCTTTCCTGTGTTTAGAAGGAAGTACTAGTGCTTGAGGACCATATGGCGACGAAGGTGCAAACGACAGATAAGCCTACATGTTCCACGGCGTTCATACAATTCCAAGACCGTACGGGCTCTAGCGTGGGCTATCGCCGTCAAATATTAGTTTTATTAACCATATCTAAGCATCACGGCCGTGGCAATTATCAGAAAAGTGGATGCTTGACCTTCGTTCGATGCATCTCTACTCCTGCACGACATGGAAAAGGCAACGGTGATTGTAAATTGCTATTACAGGAAAACACAAACCTTGCGACCACATGCAAGGAGCCACAAAGCAGCCCCTATAAGTTGAGACAAACCGTTCATTTATGATGTCCGAAGTAGAATCGAACAGAAGTTGGCCTGTATAGCAATATTTGATTGAGCAGATACTGTATCTGACTCAGAGTATAAACATTCAGAATGTCCAGCTCTGTGGAATTGCCTCTTCGTTGGCTTGTGATTGATGGAGTGGTGTACCGGGTGTAGGCGATGTTTGTGACTTGACGTGCATCAAATACCACGATAGACAGAAGAATGTTGAAGAAGACTTCGAAGAAGGTGTGTAGGAAAAAATGCGATAAGGAGCAGAAGAAGACGAGAGGAACGCATATGGATAGTAACGGCGGCTTCATTCTGGCAGAGGTCGGTGGCGTTCGAGCTTCGTAAAGCGTATTAAAATGTTGGTCAGCAGTCTATCCACGGCTTGGCAGGTCTTTCTCTTGTTCAACGTCACTCGTGAATCATTGCCGAGCCCCCACTGGAGCCTGGCGAATGATCCAGTCGACAAAAGATCAATCCGAGCCCCCTATACTGTGGTTTGAATCCAAGTCGGAAGCAAGATGATGAACACATTCGGTAAGTATAATAAACCGATGTAACCCGGCGGTTACAGTGGCGTTAGAATCCAATGCTTGATCTGGAACCGGCTTGAGTGAGCAAATCACCATCGAGCACACAAGGTCAGTTAAGGAAGCCGAGATCTGAATGTCGTCCAATCCACGCATCATGAAGAAGCAGTCGGTAAGCTCCATATCCTTGCGTTGATAACCGGTCGGGTTAGAACGGTTTCGAAAAAGTGAATAGCATCGGCGCCGCCAACGCCACTGCATCAGTGATCGACGATTGACGATCAATCGATCAATCTCGAGCTTAACTGATTGTGATAGGAGACCAAGATTATCGAGGGCCGAAGAAGATAGTGAAGAGATCCCATTAATCCCTGAGCGGTCGGAACGGTAAAAAGTTTACAAAGGAACTAGTTTTCGAGAGCATGACGGATCCGGATTAACCAGCATAATTTTGGCGAGATTCCTAAGCACAATCTGGATTCGCGTGGTCAGGGTGAGGTAGGGAGTCGAAGCACGAAGCGCAATCGACCGCGGGGCGCAATGAATACGGCACTTTGGGCTAGAACAAGCGTGCAGAAACTCTGAGCCTCCAAACGACAAGATACTCTTATCTGAGGACTTTATGACAAAAGTCCATAATATTTCTTCGAAACGTGCTCCGTCTAGATTCCAAGTGTGAAGTTGAAATACAGGCGTATAGGACCCTTCACGCTCGACATACTTTCACACTTGAGAGAACCTCGACAAAATCACACTTCTCTCCGCTCAGTGGCAGTGTCAGGTCATACCGTTGTGTTGCTAACAGATCCGGAAAGTTGTCTCAACAAACCCATTCTCAAGAGGAGTTAGTGTGGACTATCTCAGCGTTTGATAGATGTCCTTCGCTGCTAATTCAATCACGAAATCGCGACGGCGACGGATCTGCTCAGGTCTGCACAAAGCACACGATGGTAACGGGTTAATCTCAACGGTGAATGAGATGCGACGAGGTCGGGAACAGAACCAGCAGGCAATGATTGACATGGTTGAGTGGAGGAATTGATCGGGCGACTGACAATTCACCCCGAACTTGTGCCAGTTGTATTCCAGTGATAGAAGAGAGGTTGGGCAGGCCAACGTAATCCTTCCGATACCTAAGCATTAGGCAGATATCCCTCGTTAACTCAACCATGAAAATGATATTACACCAATCAAATGAGCTCAAAACCCAAACCACAAAACGAAACACAAAAAATCAAAACGAACCATTTACTCAACCATGAAAATGATATTACACCAATCAAATGAGCTCAAAACCCAAGCCGCAAAACGAAACACAAAAAATCAAAACAAACCAAAAGTCTCTTAAACCAAGTATCACGCTTCCAAAACACGATAAACCTACACACCACCAAAAAAAATCAACCACAATCTTCTCAACACACACAAAAGCTACTCACCTTGACCAACCCACTCTTCAAATCATCCAATCTATAACTCGCCGATTCCACAGTCTACAACACCATCCATCAGCCCCCAAAATCCCTTCCTAAACTTAAACACGCACCTGTTGCCCAACATGCTGATTCGCCTGAAATACTCTAATCTTACTCTTCTTCACCTCGGATTCACAAACAATACCCCACAGCGCTCCCCCGGCTCCCTCTCCACCAACCATCTGCTGATACCCACCCAGACCCTTATGACCCTTAAACCTCGCATCCACAATCTCAACAACATCACCCGGCATAATCTCACTCGCTCTCTTCTGTACCTGTCCCCCACTCTGCAAATACACTAAATACCCATATGGGATTTGTTTGTGTTGGGGTTTAGCAGCGTTTGGTACTTCATTTAAGACTGCGTCGATGAAGCCTCGGTATGTTCCATCCCCGATGAGAGATTTTTTGGATTGGTCGTACATGGTTGTTGCTATTTCACAGATTTGAACGCCGACACGGCCCCAAATGGCCATCAAGTCATCTGCGGTGAGATGTAATGCTTCAACTGGCAGAGGAGTAGGAGGCGCTTGAGGTGCAGCAGCAGCAGCAGCGGCGGCGGGGGTGACAGTAGAACTAGTAGAAATAGGCGGAGGAACGGGTACAGGTGCAGTTTGATGAGGATCATCGACCAACGCTTCAGACCACGACGCAGACAAATCAGGTCCCAAAGACGAAGTAGGTATCGCAGGTAACTCCCACTGCGACGAAATACTATCCCCCATCGAAGTCACAGATCTAGGCGGCGGCGGAGGTGGAGGTGCGGTTCTAGAAGGCGGTGGAGCTCGATGAACAGGTCGTGCAGGCGGTGGCGGTGGAGCTTCTTCCTCCTCTCCTTCCTCACTACCTTGAACCTTACCTTCCTCATCAATACTCCTCGGCTCATCAACAATCACATACTCTGACTGTTGAGTCAGCACCTGACTTCTCTTCGTCGCAGAAGTAGTCGTCGAAGTGGATACAGTAGACTGCCCACTCCCCCTCCTAAACGGTCCCGGAACAGGAACAGGCGGCCGCTGCAAACCCACAGTGACCATATGAGGCGATGTAGGGGACATAACACTCGAACCAGAACCACCCGTTCCACGTCTAGGTGGAGGTGGAGGTGGAGGTGGTGGAACTTCCTCACCCGACCCTTCCTCCTCCTCCTCACCTCGAACTTCTTCATACCCAACTTCCTCCATTTCACTTTCTTCCGCTTCAACTTTAACTCCATCCTCCGAAGTACCTGATTCACTCGCACCTGAACCTGACACAGGTGGTGGAGGTGGGGGTGGGGGTGGAAAAGCAGCAGTGGGAGGTGGTGGTGGCGGAGGCGACGTCGGAAGTTGCCGCTGCTGCTGTCGTTGTTGCGAAGATCCCGTCAGTTCATCGACATCATCTCTCAACACACGCGACTGTTTAGGTGGCACAGCCATAGGCATCATTCCAATCCTCATCCCACCCATCCCAGCAAGTTTAGTAGCAATCCTTTCCCTTCTCGCTCTTTCCTCTTCTTCATCCTCTTCATCCTCTTCCCTTCTTCCAACACCTCCTTCACCGCCACCACTAATATCTCCTTGGAGTTCTCCTTGACGTTCACCTTCGTCTTCGACCATTGCACGTTCATCGGGGGAGAATTTGGGTGGAACAGGAATAGGCGGACGACCTGGAATACCAATACCACCAGCTCCGAACTTGATCCCACCTAACCTAGCCATACGTTCAGCAATAGTCCGTCTCCTCACTTTTTCTTCATCTTCCTCTCCCTTCTCAACCTCCTTCTCAACAGCCTCGTCCTTCTTGATGAAACCAGTACTCGCAGCCGCAGCCACAGGCGACCTCACAGCAGCACTCGAAGGCAAAAGCGATGTCCCCGAATCCCCTTGTCGTTGTTGAGCATACGGCTCAAGTTCACCACCCCCAGGAACGTACGACCCTCTCCTGCTCGGTGAATGAAACGAAGGATCAATAGGATCACCTTCATCTTCATCCAACACCTCCTTCTCCTTCTCTTCCTCGGTGTCCTCAACTATGCCTTTAGGTGGAGGTGGGGGTGGTAATGGTGGAGATAACATTCCAGGTGGAGGAGGGGGAATACTCCTCCCAGGTGCAGGTACAGCTGGCGGAGGAGGAGGAGGAGGGGGAAGAGGAGCATGTCGAACTCCACCTCCTTCAGATAACCTAGGAGGAACAATCAAAGGTATATTCTCAGCTAAATCAGCTGCGGAACTTGAAATCGAGTGAGTTTGACTTCTGATTTCTTGTTCGTGTTCGTGCCCGTGGAATGCGCGGTCATGTGAAGAAGAAAACGGTCTTGTACGAAGTACTTTCTCCTCTCCATCATCTCCTTCCGCATGTCGTTCATGCTCATGTTCATCATCACCATAATCCGATCTCGAATCTCCCCCCTTCTCTCCTTCCTCCAATACCTGCCGCGGTGGTGGCGGTGGCGGTGGAGGCGGAACACTCCTCATCGGCACCCCACCATGACGAACATCAACTCTAACAGGTACAGGTACTGCAACACCCGACGCATTACTCTCCGTATCCGTCGTATCTTCATACACCCCTGCTCCTCCTCTTCCTCGCACTTTCCCGCCACCCGAACCACCAGGTAAAGGCGGAGGAGGGGGAGGAACTCTTAAAGGCAAATCACTCTCCTCTCCATCATCAATCTCGACCTCGTTTCCTCTGGTCCTAGACGTAGACACAGGCAAAGGCGGAGGAACGAACAACGTCGAACGTGCAAGGTCCTCCTCTCCCACATCCTCCTCTTCCACGTCCACATATTCTCCCACTTTCACATCTCGCCCAC
Organism: Leucoagaricus sp. SymC.cos; assembly: GCA_001563735.1. Classification (NCBI taxonomy): domain Eukaryota; kingdom Fungi; phylum Basidiomycota; class Agaricomycetes; order Agaricales; family Agaricaceae; genus Leucoagaricus; species Leucoagaricus sp. SymC.cos. The sequence goes on along the minus strand of KQ963968.1, from coordinate 11,212 downwards.
CACGCTCGTAAGTACGTCCCTCCTCCTCCCCCTCCTCAACATCATCCATATCGACATCATCAACATCCCTCGCAATCACCTCAGGAGTCTGCGGAACTATCCGTCTAGGAGGTGAAGGACCACTAAGGAGTCTATGATTATCAACTGAATGATCTCTTGATGATGATGGTACGATTCGAGGAGGTAGAGGTACACCTCTTGTTTCCACCCCCGGTGCCGTTGACGTTGACGCTGTAGGTGGGGATCTGGGAGGTGGAGGTGGAATAACACTTGCTATAATCCCAGGACCGACTCGACCTCTCGAGAGTTGTTGTGAAGATGATTCTGATGCGATGGGAGGAATACGAGCTGGGGGTTGTGGAGTTGCATCGTCGAAATCTCTTTCGTTCTCGTCTTCGTCGTACTCCTCATGCTCATGCTCAAGTTCAGGTTCGTGTTCGCGAGCTTCTTGAGAATCGCGTACGTCGGTCTGAGCCTCTAACAGATCCAAGAAAAATAGTGGGAAAACGTCATCAATATATGCGCATATTCGAAACGGATAACAATTCCAAATTGGTATAAAAGATTAAAAAGAAATTCGCCAATCTGCTGACACGAAGTCAAAACAGAGAGAATCTATGGCTTTCCATCCACACCAGTGTCTGGGACCAAACAATTCACAAGGGGGAAAAAAGGGAAAAATTCAAACAGGGTTTAGAAAATTCAAGTAAAATTCAATATTCACCTTCTTTCTCTACAGACGCCTTTGAACCATGAGTTTCATGTTCCTCTTCAACAATCGCACTCTCCGGTTCTTCAACAATCTCTTGTACCTCTTCAACCCTTTCCTCCTTCTTAACCGACCTAACAGACCCAACACTCGCTCTCCTTCCAACATTCACACTTGGCACTTCACTCGTAGATCCAACAGAAGCAACAGAACCGACACTTGCCCTCCTTACAGGACCAGGACTTTCAAGAGATGAACCACTTCCTCGTCTCAAACTAGCAGGTTTATCCACTGGAACAGGTTTGGGGGACCCGAGAGTAGGTTTTCTCGTTGGAATGGGAGGTGAGGTGGGTGGAGGTGGTGAAGCGAGAGAGCCTTCAGCAGAGGCTGTAGATCCAACAGAGCCTTTGCGAAGTGGCATTGGGGGTAGAGCAAATGGGTTAACGCCACCCATTTTGGCAAGTCTCTCTGCGACACGTTTCTTTCGCGTTTCTTCGTCCTCTTCTTCTTCCACAGTCGCTTCGACAACTTCGTCGGGCTTCTCTTCTGCTTCAGGTTCGACGGATTCAGGTTCCTCGACGACTTTCTTCTCTTCTGCTTCAGCGATGATGTCATCAGGAGCGACGGAAGGTGCAACGCTTTCTTCAACAGCTGGTGGAGCAGGACTCTCTTCGGGAGAGGTTACAGCGCCTGATGATGTTTGCTTGACTGGTTTGCGACGAGGAGGAGCTGTGCGTTTGGGTATGGATGCCATTGGCATCGATGTAGGCGGACGCGGAGATGTATCTGATAGTGATGATTAGATAAATGAGATCAAAAGATTAATAGCGTACCAGGCGCTGCCTCAGCTGGTTCTACAGAAATAATGAGTCGATAAGTCGTGCACATAAATTGTGTTTACTCACCTTCTTCAGCGTTGGGTGGCTCAGCTGCAGGTGGCAACGACGGTTTCTTCGAAGGCGGGGGTACAGCAGGGCGACCAAAGATAGGTGGACCCATACCGATCCTCGCACCGCCCAGCTTGGCCATTCTCGCAGCAATAGCAGCTCTCCTCTGCCTCTCCTCCTCCTCCTCATCCACCTGCGCAGGCTCAGCGTCAGCACCCTCCTCAGCTTCAGTGCCAGCCTCCTTAGGCTCCTCAGCCTCATCACTAATAGGCGATCTGATGATGGGCGGTGGTGATTTGATCGATGGCGGATTAGACTTGCGTTCTCCCTCCTCATCAGCCTCTTCACCAACAGCAGGCTGCTGAACAACCAGTGGGGGTGGTTTCCATTTCGGCCTTTCCACAGCTGGTTTAGGCGCTGTGGGTGGTGGCGCTGGAGCACCAAACGCTCCTTTGCCCTGAAGCGCAGCCATACGTTCTTTCAAACTGCCTCCAGCACGCGTAATACTCTCCTTTGCATCCGCAGCATTCATCCCGCCAGCTACACCTCCCCCACCACCATTGTCGTTAGTGGACTTGGGATTGGGAGAGGAAGGCGGTGAAGGCTGTTTAGGTTTCCATGCTGCAAATCCAGCTGGTTTAGGACGGGGTGGCGGAGGTCCGCGGTCTGGGCCTGTGGATGCTTGAGCTTTGTTTTCGAATGCGGCGATCCGATCGCGTAGAGATCCTGGCTTGGGCTTTGGCGGTGTGCTTGTGGGAGAATCTGACATTGTCGATGAGTCTCAGAAAGAGCGGGCTTAGTTCTTAATTACGGATTATTTGCATTTGTTTGCTAAGACTGACCTCGCCGTGGCCCCTATCTATCAGATGCGTATTGCTCGCCATCTCGGCTGGCGATCTTCCACCATAAAATGTGGTATCTACGCTCGTGCTTCACCTTGAAGGGGATTATGTGTACACATCCGAGTCCTGCGATTCCGAACGGAGTACTGCAAGGGTCTTCAAATCTTGATTCATCTAATGACATTTGATTATTGTTTATCTTATGGGCTTTACTGCGACGCTTCTACAAAGGGATAACTGTGAGGTTGTAAGTAGATCGAACCTGAACCATCCGAACTGAACGGAAAGTTCAGTCTAGTTCTGGTATCGGGTTATGGCTAGGCGGCTCTCGTGTTCGAGTGCATTCGAACACCATCTCGAATGGTCCTTGTGATGCAGTGATGAACGAGCTGTGACCGGATGACCAGTGTCATTGTCGAACAACTGACCAGACCATCCGAACAATGACCAAAGTCGAGTGACCAATGACCTGACCAGGACCGTAGGAAAATTCCTGGACGCCTCTAGTTGATCGGTCATTGTTGACTCCGAGGACTCAGAGTCGAAAATGGAGATAGAAATCAAATCCGATGAAATACCCCCCCATTTCGCTCACTCATCCAGGTTTCCATTGATCGTGTGGACGACGGTGATCTTCCTCTCGACCCTTCACTCCCTAGCAACACCACTTCGAGTGCCGCCACCCATCCAAGTACTACACCAATCAAAATCAAGATAGTCGATTTGTGATACTGAGTGGCTCAGTATGCTGATTAAACGATCCAAACATGTTCTTCATCAAGAGGATGAGATATGCGAGGTGTTGAATGGAGAAACAAGTGGCGATGATAGCGGGGTTATCGATACAGACACTACAATGTAGTGTTTGAATTGTGCTATGTATTGACCTGAAATGTGATAGATCCTAGTTTATTTAAACGCATTACAAACCCAACAATATTAATCCCCTTTGGGGTCCAAATCAGAAGTGCGATGTCCATTCGCAGCTTAAAACCTTGCAATGAAATGAGCACTAGTACCCATGGGAGATCGTACCCAAGTGATTCGATGCGAATTTCTATTTTGGGTCTTTTTGGTCTGAGTTATGGTTGGAGTGACCAGTCGCTCGACCAGTCAACAAAGTCAATGCCTACGGCTGACTAGTCACTGGCTTGCTCATGACTGCGGCCAAGGCAAGATTTTTAACGGCGTGATTAGAATACTCGGTCGACGCTGGAGGTTGTGTGTATCCTTCCATTTTCGGTTGTTTTTGATGAACACTGATCATGTTCTTCCACCATCTCGTCACCACAACTCTGCGCGTTAAATCCGGACGGGACCCTGAATGACGCGTCTGAGATTGAATGGTGCTATTCGCCGAGCGCCAGAGACCCTCCTCTATCCCCTACTGCGACGAACGTGACCTCTGTAGGCTCCAATCAGCCTCCTACCGTGACGGCACCGGTAGGCGAAGATGCTGCATCATCTACGACGGTGGCTGGACTACTCAACTATACAGTGTATACTAAATTCGCAACAGAAGAGTAGTCTACCTTGTGTTAGACCATAAACGACTCAACGGTGTTACAATACAAAACATCCCTTACCCAAATCACCATTTGCATCTCTACCACACCATACCCTGGACCCCGCATGTCAGAGGGCGCCAATCCACTTGATCTCGAAGCTCGGGATGTGAGCAACTCCACAATGATAGAAATGCTGAATACATACACTCGAGCAGCTTCCCAATTGACTTTGTTCTGGAAGTCTGATGTCTGGGCAGCTTTGCGATAGATATCAACTCCTATGCCTTTCCTCTTCAAGGACGATCAGCCGTAAATCAAGGATCCATCTTGACTGATAACCATCTTGTGGTTCCCCGGGTTTCTTGGTGAAGGTCGTGCTCATTCGAAATATGGAACACCTTACCGCTTACCGCTCAAGCTTCAAATTTGTCTTTTCTTCTTTCACATTGCGATAGGACTAAGTGAGTGCTTCATTGGCAGCTACAATGTACCAGAACCAAAACCCTTTAAACGGTTGAACAGTCCGAAGTTGCACATGAGAGCGTTTTCGGCCGAGTCTAAGGGATCAAGGGATCATTGACACAAGAGAGCACTTACCCTCAAATGCCATCCAAACTTTCGTCGACTTATAGTTTATAGAGCACGATCAATACCTGTCATGAAGTCCTCCAGAATTTCCTAGGGCCCACAACCACTTAGCTATATAACATTCGTGAGCGATACCAGGAGCTTCTGTTTACTCGTTCACGGTCATATAAATGATTACGCCTTCAGAAGCAATTTCGTTTGCAGGTGATTACCGAGCACGAGGTTTCACTTATGGTTCGTCACCTTTACGTTCTTGATTGTCGGATACTAAACACTGACGCTCTGCTCTTATTCCTCAGCGGTAGCAGCAACACTCTTCACCTATGATGCCCTTCTGCTACTCTCCGCCGAAGTAAGATAGCTTTCCCAGTATCTTTGCTTCCCCCTCACTTCTTACCTCTCCTATAATCAGGTTCAGCATATCTACTCGTGAGAGTTTGAGCCTCGAATGATTCACGACAGGCCGATTCAAAATTTCTGGCCTGGCAATCAGACGACCGCGCACAGTGATTTCAATCACATACATATTGACCAAGTTGGGAGGAGGGGCTTTTTTCGTGTTCGTACTCATTTCGTATTCGTATTCGGTGAATCACCTTAGACACCTCTTCTAGATTGAGCTTCAGTTGAGCATGAGTTCTTTTCTTTTGCAGTGCACAGATACTGACATCTTCCCGAAGTTTTGTACAGCACCTACATCTCTGTATTGGTACGTTACATCCAAATCGCCAACGCAATGCTCTAGATCTCTAACAATTCTGTACTAGGCGTGGGTACTCGTGTCCTTTGCCTACTGAGTAGGCAACATTCTCTGATATCTGTCTCATAATACCCAGATGCCAATCGTTAGTGTGGGTCACTGGGTAAGCATCTATCTCATCTTCTTCCGCGTGAACAGGGATGTGAGTTATTTTGGGTCTTATGAACAGATTTATGAAGTGCGCATATACAGTAATCTTCAAGACGATCCTTGTTCTGCGGCTTCGAGCCCTCTATCACGGGAACCGTAAGGGTGAGCATGAAGAAGTCTCTACAGTTGTTCACCGACTAATTCTACTGCAGTTAGCTTTTTGTTGTATCTCGCCATCGGTCGTGAGTGCTGCTGCATGCTTATCAGGTCTCAGATTCCGGATTCTGAGATCCCAACTTAAACGGCACAGTCGAACTGTTTGTGAGCGATATTATCGATATCGTCGACATCCTTTGTCGACTTACGAGGCCCTCTAAGACGATCCTTGTTCTGCGGCTTCGAGCCCTCTATCACGGGAACCGTAAAGGTGAGCATGAAGAAGTCTCTACAGTTGTTCACTGACTAATTCTACTGCAGTTAACTTTTTGTTGTATCTCGCCATCGGTCGTGAGTGCTGCTGCATGCTTATCAGGTCTCAGATTCCGGATTCTGAGATCCCAACTTAAACGGCACAGTCGAACTGTTTGTGAGCGATATTATCGATATCGTCGACATCCTTTGTCGACTTACGAGGCCCTCGCGACATCTCAGAGTGTCGTCTATGCATTTACCGCAACCGGTTTAACTGTGCAACTCTATGCGATACCACCACCATTTTCAGTATCTGGCTGTTGGTTCACCCAAACTGCCCCCTCTAAGCTCAAAGATCTTCTTACATATCACCTCGTGCCAATCTGGTAAGCCCCACATCTCAGACTATCGACATGATCTACAGTATATGTGCTCACTGGCTCATACAAAGGGGATCACGGCTTGCTACCACAAGTTAGCATTTTACTATCAGTCCCGCATTTTGGAATTTGGTCCGATGAAGATTCTGCGCAGCGCTCGAACTTTTTCTTACAACCCACAAGCTGTACCATTCACTGAAGCAGTCTTGCTGCTCATTAAAGCAGAACCTCGTGGATATGAGCCAATTTTCGCCAATTATCTATATTTTCTATCGTGATGGATTACTCTTCTTCTTTCCGTGTGTTTATCCACTTCAGCTTTAGCTCTTGGGTTTACTTACTTCCCTCGCGATAACAGTATATTTGGTGAGTACAGCCCTCAAGGTCATCATAGCTAGATATATGACAACAACAACGGTTATGTTACAGTCCTCGAGGTCTTTGGCTTGTGCTCTTCGCTGAATTTGGGAATATTCTCAGCTAACCTTAACACCTTTGGATGGGGATCGTATGTGCAAGTTCTCTCTCCGGCTCGAATACAATCTTCGCTGACCGATGAGTTCATCAACCAGTTGGCTTGTGCTTATTTATCACGTTTGTGTATGCACATTGATTTTATGGGAGGATGAAGTTCTCAGCTTGTCCTACAGGGCACACGATTGATCCTGAACATACGGAAAGCGGGTGTTCATCTCACCGAGACAATGGTTCCGGGTGAACTCACAACCATAGAGTTTCATGATTTAACTAGTAGGATGACCATGTCTTCAGCAGATTGCCAGTAGTGCCATAATGACTTAACTAGACACAACGGAGTTACCTTCACAAAGTCCCAATTGACATATTTTAGGTGTCGAGAGCTCTAGTGCAAGTCGTGTGTCTACTGCGAGAGTGAACAGCAAAAAACAATTCTAAGTGGCGGCGGCAGCAGTGACCATCTTATCTTATCAAGTCCCTGGTCACGCGCTCGCACGCATCGCCATCATCATCATCGCGGAGAGTCTGGGCTGGTCACCTTGCCGTCTCTTTCAGCCGTTGCAATCATCCGTTCTTACTCAACTCACTGTCATGTTATCGTATAATGCGCTTGTGTTCTCCCTCTGGGTCCTTCAAACGTGAAGCCTGAAGCAGATACCGCTTCCGGGGTACTTCGAGTGGGTGTGTAAGAGCGCGTCGCCCCAGTGCCAAATCCTCATCAATACCGCTTATTTCCCGGGAACAAAACTACATATTACTGTCATGACAACTGAGTATAGCATCAATCAGACTGAGCGATAAACTCTCACAGGACCCCTGAATATCCCCCCTATAAAGGTCGGGTCCCCCTGAGAAAAAGTCATGTCCGCACCGCACCCCCTTCTGGAGGCCCAGATTTGTCCGAATTTGTGTCCGACCTCTCGCAATTTTTCTCAAGTTTGTCCGAAAATCGGATCCGACCTCCAAAAATTCAGAAAGATTCTGCAAAAATTCCGGGTCGTACTACTGTGCTTAATACTACATAGAACATGCCGCAGAACCTTGAACCAAGCCGAGCAACATCCGTCGCACTGCATCGAGCTGTCACGTTATTAAGGCTCGACCGTTAAATATAATTAGCGCTCGTCCTACGGCTTGATATTGATGTTGGCGACCTTAAGCCTCAATTCCTTACCAAGCACTCTCACTTACCTTCCCCACCATGGCAAGCTCTGAAGCCGTGGTTGCTCAGGTCCTGAAGGTACCATAACCCGTACTCCGCTTTGGTTTTAGTTCTAACGATCAATTCGGTAGCTACCACCTGACGAGCAGCCCTTTTTCAAGTTTAAGGACTTGCTCAATGAGATTCTGAACAGACTGGATCACTTCTATCTTGTCATAGTCTCCGCTGAAGACGAAAAACCGTTTCCGGAGGCTCTTCAACTACTTCAAGAAACTCGGGCCAACGCTGCAGCCCAGGCCTCGACGGCCTTTCGTCTTGTTTTCATGGCAATTGAGTTCGCGAAGACCTACCTGAACATCCTCGGGCAAATGGTAGACGAGAACCCACGGCGACCGGGCCCTCTTGGAAGGCCAGCATATGGGGCCCATTATGCAGGTACCGTGATCAAGGAGTACGAGAAAGCCGAGAAAGAGATGGCCAAGTTTGGGCAGGAGACTGTAGCTGCAGTTAAGAAAATCCCTCAGATGTTCAATGACAGTCAAGGTGTGTCGCTAAAGCATAGCCCTTTGAAAGTCGGCGAGCCTCATTTGTTCCAGGCTCGGAATCCAAAAGGAGGGAATTTCTGACCGCTGAAAACACCCAAGTTGTGTCGGACCTACTTCGTGTGATCAGTGCATGTGCCACCGTGATCAAGGTGTGTCTCCGGTATTATAAGCAGATGGAGAAGCACTTGATGGACCTCAAAGAGGCTGGTGGACCTTATGAGGCCTCCGAGCAGGAGGCACAATTCATTCGTGAGCGTTGGTCCGGATTCATAACCTCCTGCACCCGGTTACTGTCAACAGTCAGTGTCATTAGCAGCAAGCTTAAACTCCCTGGCCCGCTACCCGGTCCTGCAGGTCGTTCAAGCCAGAGTCCTTCCTCGACGAGCAGCAATGCTCCCCCAGTTGATGCGGTTCTTGCGATCACCGCGTCTTCATCTCCTTCAACAAAACTCAGAAAACGGTCGCTTTTGCGCCGTCTAATCCCATGTTTTTCACTTGAATACTTTGCGAAAGACTAGGGACCAGAATTACGACTGGATATTATCACCTTAGTGCGCTTTCTAAAGAATACACTGTCGGATTCTTGTTGAAATTTGTGAAAAATACATTGGCTATACCATCACTGAACTGCAACAGCTTCGTGGCTGTATATGTTCGACGATTTTATCTTTCTTGGAATCCAAACTGGCGTACCCGCCATGGGCTCTTCTACAAATTTTTCTCGTCTCGTACTCCGTAGGTAGGAACCCTGGCCACTCGGCTCACCTTATACATTATTACCTGTCAGTTTTCTTTTGTCCTGGGTCTGCCTGTAACTGGATAGCTGGACTAGAGGAAGGGTAGAGTGTTTTAGGCGGCATGAAAGATGACAGGTGTGTGCTTTGATGGTCCTCTGGCCGTCCGAGCGGCTTAAGCTGATGATTTATCAACACATTGTAGACTGAGCTCCACGTGCTTTGGAGAGCGGCTTCGTTGGGGTAACTTGAGGACGGCCTTCTCAAGTTGAGTTCACGGCTAATTCAGTCTTTCAGGGATAATGTGTTTCGAACGCGCGTTACTCTAATTTTTCTGCTGATTTTCGGAATCAGTTTTGCATTGTTGGTCTCATTCTATTTCTGCTGACTTTACCTATTCAGCATAACATCAAATTCTTGACGATACCATACCTGTTAGGTGATCGAATGAAACAACAAGTGGTATTCGGATCATACAAGCATTTTATTCAGCATTGCTTGTATCTTAATTTACCTTAAACGTGCTCTTACGACCGGCCATCATTGTTTGCGACAAGCTCATGCGTCAGTAAAGCAACCTCAGAAATACATTGTCATGCATTGGAATAAATATTGATACATGGGAATATGTTGAAAATGTTGAACACATGCCAATGTAGGAGTTTAAACTCATACATAGAAATACCTGCCATGTGCCCCATACATGGCACCTTCTCAAATGCATGAGAGCATATTCATGAACCGGTACGATGGTTATGACCAGGGCGCAGGGGATGCTTGGTCCCCTAGGCTCCGCAACTCATTGGACCATATCAGGGACGACGCCAAATTCGTTATATTGACCACAGCTACTATTAAATGACATAGACGGAGATAGATACATATCGTAGGATCACAACGGCACCATGGATATCACCCTCAACAGCCCATCCAAACGCAAGGTGGTGAATGTTTAGGTCGTGCGACGTCAAAAATCTGACTATATGCTTTCATCTTAGAGGAATCGACTACAAGGAAAGGGCGGAGACATACCATGAAAATCAGCGAAAGCAATGATCAACCTCCTGCCAGGACCAAGTGCTGGGATGGTCTGTATGCATGTTACCTGAAAGGCGTTCAGTTCATCTCCAATGCAGAACAGTTCGAACAA
>LSHD01017202.1:0-14351 GCA_001563735.1 Leucoagaricus sp. SymC.cos | reverse complement strand
TAGAGTCCAAATTGTCTACTGAGACCAGTGACCATCTAACACCCCCCTCAAAAAAGAGGCCTTGTTGATATTTCAGTTTTGCCAGATATGGCCAAGCAAGCACCTGCCCATGCACTCAACTGCTAGCATCTTCTAAGGGATATCCTGAAATGCCAACCACCTTGGCAGTGACACCAGGAGGGGATAATAAGTTGTGACACTATGACCTTCACACAGTGCACAGCATGCAGGCATGGGGCTCCTATGGGAATTGGGCCCTAGGGAAGGCAGCACAGAGAGATTACTCCTGCAAAGACTTGGGATGTTGGCAGCCAGCCAGAGAACCAGCATACTAGGAGAAGAGAGAAAGAAGGCAGGGAAGCAAAGCTTGACCCAGCACCGAGTAGTCCCAGCACTACTGCATGCCAGAATGAAAAAGAGGGCACAGTGGAGAGCCAGCCCAAGAGAAGGAAGATAAGTCAAGTGCAAAAGAGTGCTCAACAGAAATAGTGGCTGCTTAGTAAGCTGAACTGCAGGTTGAGAAACTGGGGGGCCACAAGGGTGACTAGGGGAATGCATGGCCCAAACACAGCATAGGTACACCCAAGCCAGCAGAAAGGCCCTATCCAACTGCTGAAGCAGAAGGGGGGTGAAGAGAGAGGGAGTACCAACCTGGGCAAGGTCCAAGAAGGCACAGAAAAGGTGGAGGAGTATAACTGAAGTGCACTCGACTTGACACCAAAAGTGTGGGTGGACATCACAAGCATCCCAGCCACAGTCATAAAGAATGGACGTCATGAACCCTAAAATGGTGAGGATAGTGGACTGTGAGTGACCCTAGGAGGGCGGCAAGACCATGAGGAAAGAGGCACCCCAGAGCAAAGGTGGTGGTGTATGAGAAAGAAGGGTTGCAACCCTATTCTTTCCAAGTTTGCTGGTGCAAATGCCTTGCAAGCTGTTCTGCATATGATGAATGTTGAACAACAATCATTGCCATGAAACCATCAAAATGATATGCAAATTGATGACACAAATACAAATGATGTTGTTGGAGAAACACAAACAGTCAATGTTGCTCAAGGCAATAATGCTGTTAATATCACTGGTTATAGTCCTTCCATTGAGAAATTCAACCAAACTATAGACAAGGTGTCTTTGGTGCTTTAAGAATGTGCTGACTGGATCAAACTTTTTCCAGTCAATAAAGGCAAATTTACTCCTAGTGATGCTATAGCTGATGAGCTCGCTTTTCTTTTGACTGCTATATATGATGGCAGATAGGAACATACCATCATTGAAGACTCTTCTATCCTTGAGGGATATGTACCTACAAACATCAAAGACTTTACCATTAGACAACTGATGAATAAGCTTTTCTTCCCTAATGAACTGTCTAGAGATTATAGGAAAAAGAATAAGGGAAAAACATGCAAAATTGTGCCCTCTTCTCAACTCCACAAAAATGCCAACATCAAAATAATTGCAACTGAAGGTGTTAAAATCAACACCACAGCTCTGATACCAATGCCTAAACATACTCTGCCCAAACCACCCATCAGGTCAAAATTTTCCCTTAAAGCCTTTAGAGATAAACTTTCCACTGACAAAATTGTTGTGATGCATCAAGCTGCCATTGGAAATGCCAGTGGTGGAAAAACTGATCCCCAAAAAAAGAAATTCATAGTTAAATCCACTACACATGGCCCTATGAGATGACAAGCTCTTGTTCTTTACTCACAGACTGTTACTTGAGACAGTCTTTGACAACACAAAGAAATTCTTGAGTCTATCAATTGGGGACTTGTTCAACAACAATCAAAACTATGTGTATTCTCCATATCTGAAGGACAATTTGGCCCATCACTTGGACTATCCTTTACCATCAACCTTGTTCCCACTCTTGCCAAAATGGAAATTATTCAAGAATGGCTAGCAAGAGCCATTCATGCTTCCAAAAACAATATTCCTATCTCTAGAGCTTCCATGTCTAAATCATATCTCAAAATCATTGGGGTTAATTACTTTACACCACCTGAGTGGCATGAAGATGGTTCTACTCAGCTGACAGCTGGTGATGTCCTCTATGTTTTGAATTGTTCACTCTTATTTGAATGAATTTCATTCACTTTAACACCATGTGTCATGAAAGCATCTCTGCACTCAGACATGGCAATTATTTGGATCAATATCTGGGACTTCCAGAAAGGTACTAATGCTAAAGTTCTTCTCAATCGCTCTTTTAACTTCAACAAAGATGTTACTGTTATCTGTGCCTATAATATGTACCCTGGTATCCTGCAGTGTCAAAACTGTTGGAAGTGGGGTTATTTGACTGCTAAATGCTGAAACCAAGGATGGAAATGTGCTTGCTGTGGTGGTCCCCACAAGACTGATAACCACTGAGTCACCACTGGTTGCTGTAAAGCAAACAAAAAAGCTAAAACTCCTTATCTAGCTACTCCAGAAGACAAACCATGCCTGCATGAGTTCAAATGTCTTAACTGCAAGGGCAATCATTTTGCCAATGACAAGAATTGTCCATACTGGCATAACATGTTTAACAAGACCTGGCATGACAACAAAGTCAATGAAGCACATGTCCAAAGGACTGAGCACATTCAAAAAGCCATTGATACCAGAGGTTGACAAGGACCTGATTCTGCCTCATGAATAATTTCTCCATCAACAATTTGAGAATTCTTTCTTTTAACATTCACTGTAACTATTTGGTTATGGAAACCATACTTAATTACATGATTGATGACCTTGACATTATCTTCTTTCAAGAACCAGCTTGGAATATCCTATGACAAACAATTTCTACTGACAATCCTTTAGGCAAAAACATAATTGGAGCTCCTCTTTATCTGGATTGGATCTATATGCCTGCCACAAACATATCACCAAGAATTATAGCATATGTTCACAAATGCCTTTTTCCTCTTCAGCCCTCTATTTGTACCAACCTCACTTCTCTTCCTGGTGACATCATTATTCTTTCCCTTTCTCATCAGGACATGACACACTTTCTCATGGCCATCTATTCAGACAAAAATCACACTGTCTTAATGCACCTATTACACAAGGCTCTCATCCTGCCACCCTTCATATATGTTGGAGGTGATTTCAACATTTAGTCCAAATGCTGGGATCCCAATTACCCTTATAACTCTAATCATGCCAATCATCTCTGTGATCTAATGCAAGATCTAGGCCTTGATTTCATTCCTCTGATCAACCCTTCACCAACTCACTATCCCTTTGACGATAGCAAAAATCCCTCAGTCATTGATCTTGTTTTCACTTCCAATACATTACAAGTCAACAATTGTTTTATCCTAAATAAACAGTGCTATTGGTCCAATCATTCACCAATCCTTACCATCATTCCTATCAACCCCCTAATGATTCCAATGACAAAACAATCTATCAAACTGAACTCTGAGAATGAAGAGAAGTTTCTCATAGAGTTGGCTGGTGGGCTTGGTTTGCTCCAGCACTCTAGTCTTTTGACCACTGATGATATCGAAACATTGGTGGTGCAGATTAGTGCTCTTGTTGAGTTGCTTTGGGAAAAACATGTGACCACAAGTAACATGGTCAAGCATTCCAAGCCATGGTGGAATGACAAGTGCAAAGTTGCATTGGAGAAATACAGGACAACTAAAACCAAAATCAATTGGAAAAAATTTAGATAAATAGTATACTTCACAAAATGGAAATTCTTCGGCACAAAAATTCAAGAAATTTCTGAATTCAATGGACGACCTTGGAACCTCACCGCCTGGACAAAAGATCATAAATTACCTCCTACCAAAGCCATTAGTTACAAAAACAAGCCCTGCAACACTCTACCCAAACTTTGAACAGTATTAAATGAAACCTACAATGCTGCCAATGATTGCCCTATTTGTTCTCTGTGCTAGGGATTGTTTCCTGAGGATCCCTTTTAGGGAGGCTGTCTATACAGACTTGGGCCTATATAAAGGTAGCGACAGAGAAATGCTCAAGGGCTAAGCCTCACCCAGATATAGAGTCAATATAGATGAGGTATATAGCTGAACAAGACTAAACTACTGCACATGAATAGTAAGTCGACCTTATATACTCATATGTAAGTCAAGGTTAAAAGGAGTAAGAGTCTATGGGGGTTGATGGATGATAAACATAAAGTACTGCACAGGAAGAGGTATAACATTAGCCCATCCATAGATTCGAAGTGTCTAAGAAATATCACCATACAACAACAAAAAAGAAAAGGAAGCATAGTCCAGCTGTACATAGGATGATAACAAAAATCAAAAAGTGGAAAAGGTGGATGAAGGTCTGTAGAGGGGTTGTTGTGGATTGATGTAATTGTTAATGAGGACTTCTGGTGATATTGCTGAAGGTGACATTGTCGATGTCATCATATTGTGAATGGAGAGAGTATATACTGGAAGAGAGAGAGGTTGGGTGAGTGCAGCGAGTCATTGGGCATTTATTTCATCCATGTTCTGGTCCTTGGTGGTGGCAGTGTGGGCAGATGTATTAGACACAGTTGATGGTTTGATGTCCTGGGGCCTAACTCTGGCAGGCACTGCAAGTAAGAAAAGGGCAATCAAGGGGGTGATGTCCCCTGTGGCTATAGCGAGATTGAATATTTGGTTGGGACAGATCTCATGGTTGGGGTGAGGTTGTCCTAGCAGGGCATGGGTGATGTGTTGAGGATAGAATCAGGTCTGGGGGTGGACCAGCTCCCATGTCACCATCCTGGACATCTGTTCATAAAATGGAATGGCTTTCTCTCAAGTCACTGCTAGATAGTCCTTGACTACTCTCCATTGATGATGTGCTGAGTATATAGCAAGTGTGGTTAATGCAGCTATTAAGACTGTCAATTGCTTCACAGAGCTTATGTTGCTGTCAGTAGAAAGAACAGAGAGTATTGAAAAGGCTGAGATCAGAAGCTATTGATAGTCCTTGATGGAAGTCTCAGTGTCATCGTTTGCTATGGACCATCTATTCAATATCAGGTTTACTCCACCCCACAAATATGGGCTGTTGGCTGGTTGACCAGAGATGTAGAGGATGGTTTCCAGGCTGAATATCCCTTCTTGATACTCTCGAAGGGCTTGTTAGTATATTTCTGGGTTTGTCGAGGTCGAGGCTAGAGTTTGTAGGGTGGGGATGTGATGAGCTACCTCTATGAGAGCTACCTGATGAATCCTGGCCTCTTAGTCAGTTGTTGGATTAGGAGGGGAGATTGATGTGCTGGACAGTCCTGGGGGATTTTGTGGGGGAGAAGTGGGCATAGGCTTTCGAGAGGTCATTAATTGAATTTATGGGATTGATCTTTGGCAAAGGAGTGTTTAAAGGTCCAGTGATGATGTGGATAGAGTCAGACAAGTAGGATGACATTCTTTTTAACATTTTCGAGGAGACTTTTGTGTGGGTCTTTTGGATGTTAAATGGGTTTTTGGTGACAGTTTGTGTGAGTCAAGGTATTCTTGGATTAGTTCATCAGCAAATTGGGTTAATTCTTCTTCATGTATCCACTCGTTTTCTTGATGTCTGTATCCTTTCCATTTGACTAAATATTGAAGTCCTTCAGCTTGGTGATGGTGATTGACTATCCCTTCTACTTCATATTGTTCTTCCCCTTGAATCATTTCTGGTGGGGGGAGTGGGAGATTTGGACTGTGAATGTTGTTTTTGTTACATGGAGTGAGGAGAGATGCATGGAAGACTGGGTGAATTTTCCAATTTGGTGGGAGATTCAGCCTGTAAACCCATGGGGAAATGACTTGTTTGATAGTGAAGGGGCCTTGTCATTTCGGTGCTATTTTTGAGGAGGGGTAGAATAGGTGGAGATTGGTAGCTTCCAGCCATACTTTTTGATGGGGTTTGAAAGGTTTGAAGGTGGATGTAATTTGTTTCGCCATTTGTTCAGCTGACAGTTTATGGGAAGTTATGGCTTCATTTCTGGCATAATCAAGAAGGCACAGTCTTTCTTCAGATGAGTCAATGGATGGCATTTCAATGATGGTTGGTATGCCTGGGGGGTTTATTCTGAGGATAAGTTCATGAGGAGAATGTTGTTGACTGGCATAGGTCTTTGAGTTGTGAATGAATTGTAATATGGGGATATGTTTTGACCAGTCATGGGGATTTTGAGATGAATATATGGAGAGGTATGCTGCAATTTCCTGATTGTAACATTCTACTGTTCCATCAGTTTGGGAATGATAGGCAGTTGAAAAGGCTTGAGTTATTCCCAATTGGTTAAATAAGGCATGGATGGATTTAGCAGAGAATCTGGGATCTCAGTCAGAGATTATCTTGTCAGAGATGCCATAGTGGGGAAAGAAGTGTGTTAGGAAAAGTCATGCAATATCATCTGCAGTTGCAGTTTTGGTAGTTGGAATGAAAATAGCCCCTTTCAAAAGTCCATGGTCTACTATGAACAAGATGGCATTGTATTGGTGATTGTCGTAAAATTGTGAAGGGGTAGATCTATTATAAGGTCCATACCAATTTGTGCAAATGGTTGTGTGGTTGTAGGAGGTTCTATGGGGTGTAATGGTGGCTTGGTGGGATGTCAATTGATTTTCATCTGTTAACATAGTGTACAGCTCTGTACATAGTTTTTGATAAACATGTTCATTCTAGGCCAATAGACATGCTTTTTTGCTAGGCGATAGGTTTTCTGTTGACCAGGGTGTCCTGCAAGGGGGTGGTCATGATAGTGGAATATGATTTCGTGTTGTAGGAATTGGTCTTGTGGGATTATTACTTGATTTTCAAACAGGAGCAATAGTCCATAATTGGTGGCATAGATCAAGTATCATTTATTGATTGTTTTGAGCTTGTTTTTAAGGAGTGCTTCCAACATTTGGGTTGAGAGTGGATTGTATTTGGTTGATTTGGTGATTTGCTGTTGCAGTGTCTCATCAATGAGGTTGATAAATAGTTCATCAGGGAGGACAGCAATCAGGTGAAGGAAGACCTCATTGGGAAGTATGGTGATGTTTTTGTTATCTTCATCATTAGTTGGAATGTGGTCTGGGCATCAAGATAATGCGTCTGCAGCTATGAGTTTGGGTCTGGGAACATGTTGGATATGATAGTTGAATTGTGAGAGGGTTTTGTACCAACATCCTTGCCATCGATTGAGATCTTGGGGCTTCTTCCAGTAGGTGAAGTTGCAATGATTGGAGCAAATTATTACTGTGTGTGGTGAGCCTTTGAGATAGTGTCTCCATTCTTCCAAGGCACATATTATGGCAAGGAGTTCTCAGTCATAGATGTTGTAATTTTGTTTAGCTGGCGAGAAGGTTTTGGAGAAGAATGCGATAGGTTTTTGGTTTCCATTGAGGTCGTCTTGGTAAAGGATTGCTTCTGAGGTGTATTTAGATGCATCACATTCTATTTGGAATGGTTTCATTGGATCTGGGATGAGGAGGAGGGTTGGGTTGGAGAATTCTTGTTTGAGGAGTTTGAAAGCTGTTTCAGCATCGGTGGTCCAGTTAAACAGCATTTTCTTTGATAGAAGTGTGTTTAGGGATCACATAAGGTCAGCATAATGATGGATAAATTTGCAATAGTAATTGGTGAAGCCAATAAAACTTCATATGTCTCTAGTAGTTGTTGGAGTTGGCCATTGCCATATTCCATTGAGTTTTACTGGATCCATTTTGAGTTTGTTAGGGGAGATGATGAATCCAAGGTATGAGACATATTGTTTTTCAAATTCACATTTTTCTGGTTTCAGATAGAGGTCATTGTTGGTAAGGATTTTGAAGACCTGTTCTGTACATTTGGTGAGTTCATCAAGTGTTGGGGTGAATATCAGGATGTCGTCCATGTAAACAAGAATGAGATTATTATGTATCATATTGATGAAAATAGTGTCCATCATGTTTTGGAAGATAGCTGGGGAGTTCATCATGCCAAAGAACATCACTGTTGGTTCAAAAAGACTGAAGGGAGTTTGGAAGACAGCTTTCCATTCATCTCCTTTTCGAATTCAAACATTATTATATCCATGTTGGATGTCGAGTTTCATGAAGTATTTTGTGTCTTTGAGTTGGTCCATGATCATTGAAATGTGTGGGATGGGATAGACATTTTTGATAGTGTGATCATTAAGGTATTGATAGTCCTGACAGGGCCAAAGTTTTCCATCTTTCTTGCCTATGAAGAAAAATGGGGATGCCATTGGAGATTTGGATTTGCAAATATATCCTTTTTGAAGGTTTTCGTCAATAAATTCTTTGAGAGTTTGAGTTTCCATGGGGGATAGTCAATAAGATTTATGAGTGATGGGTTTGAAGGTTTCTTTGAGATCAATTTTATAATTGTAAGGTTGGGAAGGAGGGTATCGATCAGAGTGAGTTTTACTAAACAGCAATCGATGGCGATGAAATTTGATGGGTACCAATTTTTTGAAAGGAGTCATGTCAGGTGGACCTTTTAATTGGGCCAACTTTGTAGTGATTGTGGCTTTGTAATTTAGTTCCAAGGGGGTTGCTGTGATATGGGCAATTTCCATGTCATTTTCATGTTCATCATGATTAATAGGGTATCAGTCATAGATAGAGGAGTCATGTTCCCAGTCATCAGTTGGTGGTTGTCCTGTGTGAAGGGTTGCTAGTTGGTCTAGTGTAGCAGAGGATTGGTCAGTGAGTTGGTTTAAGGAATGAAGAAGTTCTATATATTGGGTGTGTTGACTTCTCCATTTGAATGTGCATTGCCTCCAGTTGATGTCTGGATTGAAATGTTCAAGGAAAGAGATTCCTAGAATGAGCATTTTCTTGGCTAGTCATGTTATTAAGAACTGTATGTCACATTGTCAATTGTTGATTCAGGTTTGCAAGTCAACATAATGTGTCACCGTGGATTCAGCATTAGAAGTGCTGTTGGCATAATACAACTTGATTGGCATCTTCAGCTGCAGGGTAGGTAGATTGTGTTTTTGGACATAGTCAAAGTTGATGAAGTTTTCTTGTGCTCCTGAGTCAATTAATGCAGTGATTGGGATTGATCTGAGATTCTGGTGTAGGATGTTGAGGGGAAGATAGATAAAAGAGTTTCTTTGTTCACAGAGAATGGTTACAAGGTTTACAAGGGAAGGAATATTGTTCTCATTTGTTGGTACAGAGTCATTCATATCTAAAAATCCAAAAAGGTTGCTTTGACTACATCCCTATGCTCTTTGGCAATGTTGTCAATGATATTTGCTGCAGTTTGAGCCATGTCAATTGCATTGACTGCTTGAGTGACTAGTGGGTGGGGACAAGTGCATTGGGGTAGGGGGGGTCGAGAAGATGATGCATGTTGGGATCATTGAGCTTGACAAAGGGGGCAGTTTCATGTCTAATGACTTTTCTTTCCACATTCAAAACACTCTCCTTTTAGGAAATGTTGTCATTCAATGGAAGTGAAGATGGTGTTGAGTGTCGCATCAGTCATGGTGTATACTTCTTCCAATCTTTCTGCTTTGTCTTTCATACTTTCTATATCTTCTTCGACAGAAAGATTGTTATCTTCATAGTCTGGTTCTTCATTGAGGTACTGCTTGTCAATGTCAAAATAGGCATGATCAATGTCCATTGCATTGGAATCACAATGAGAGCTGGAGAAGTGGGGTTGGTGTTGGTAGTAATTGGCATAGGTGTTAACTGAGCAAGTCAGTTGTTGGCATGGAGGGAATCAGCAACTGTATTGTTGTTGGGCTTGTCTATAGCCTGGAAGTGAAGTGACTTGGCCATACAGGGCATTTGCCCATTGGTAATTGTCGTTGAGGTGTCAAGATTGAGTATACCACTCTTCAATGGTAGTTGGTAGGGTGATCTGGGTGTCAATTTGTCATGCAATGTGAGGGTTGATGGCTTGTCTGTAGTAATCAATGAGGATGTCCTTGTTAGTGATTTTAGACAGTTGGACATAAGTTTTGAAATTGGATATGAAGTCCTCGAGGGGTAATCCTCATTGGCACATGTTTTTGAGTTTGGTGAGAGCAAATGCCTGTTGGTTAGGTGGGGCAAATGCAGCACAGAGTGCTGTGATGAATGCATTGTAGATTCCAAGGGCAATAATTAATTGTCCTCCTGGCTGAGCTGGGGGAGTAGTGTGAGAGGTGATAAATTGAGCTGCCCAGGCATTGGCTGGGCTGTCTTGCATGGTAGCGAGTATGTACCAGATTTTAGTTTGGTCGTCAGGATAGGTGGTGTATTTTGCTGCAAGGTAAATTTCACTAGAAAGAAGCCATTGTTCAAACTTTTTGTGATTGCTATCAAAAGCTTTTGGACCTATGAAAGTGGGTTCTGGGGGATTGGCAGCTACCATGGCAATAAGCACAATAGGTGGGGGTGGTGGTGGTGGTGGGCCTTGCAGAGGTGGTGGGGGTCCCTATGGAGGTAATAGTAGTCTTCACAGAGGTGGTGGGGGTCTCTGTGGAGATAATGGTGGTCCTTGTGGAGGTGCTGGTGGTGGTGATGACTGTCTCTGTGGGGGTGGTAGTGGTGGTAAGGGGGTTGTTGGTATTAGTATTGGGGAAAGAGATTGTACTAGTGGAGAGGGGAGTGGTGGTATTTGAGAAGATATTATAACAGGGAAATATTGTGGCTGTTGTGAGGAGGATTGCTGTAATGACTTCAATTCCAATTGTAGTGATGATGCAGGTAAAGAGGTATGTGTGTTGTGCCATATTGAGAGGGTGGTCATTAAGATGGGGTTATTGAAAAAGGTTGAAGATAGGGTTAGTTGATCATGGGAAATTTCACTGATAGTTAAATTCTCCATTGAGGTGGTGATTGCTGCAGCTTGATCATCCATAGTCTGGTCACTATTTCTGGCTTCTTCACTTTCCTCTTCTTCTGTCTCTTTGTTGGTTTCATATTCTTCTTCTCCTTCTTCTTCTCCTTCTTCTTCTTCTTTGTCTTCTTCCTCTTCTTTGTCTTCTTTCTCTTCTTCATTTTCTTCCTCTTCTTCATCTTCTTCTTCATCAAATGATTCCAGGATGGGATGAGGCAGTAGTTGCTGTGGTGTATCCAGAGGATTTCTGTCAGTTGGTGTCATTTCTATCTCCAAATAGGGTGGAGAGGGCCGAGGAGATGGGTGAGTAGGTCTTAATGGGAATTGAGTATCATGTGGATGAGGTGTCAAGGTTCATAGAGTGCAGAGTTAAGGAGTTTCTGCAGGTGTTTGGAAAAGGGGAGAGGGTTGTGATGTAGAAGGGTGTTCTGATTGAAGAAGATGGGGGATGGGAATAGGTTTTGGTGCAGCGTCTTCATCTTTAGAAGTTGAAGGCACTTGAAATTGTCCAGTGCTCATTATCGTAAGGTTGTGTATTGTATATCGAGAGAATGCTTTTCTGGTAAAGCAACAACCTTGATCCTTTACTTTTTTCATGGTGAAGTGTAACCAAGGCTTGTTTCCTGGCCAAGTGACAACCTAAGAAGAGGATAGAGAGAATGATGACAGGCAGCTAAGAGCTGAGTCAAGTCAAGTGTTCTAGCAAGTTTAGTCTTTTGTTATCCATGCTAGGGATTGTTCTCTGAGGATCCCTTTTAGGAAGGCTGTCTATACAGACTTGGGCCTATACAAAGGTAGTGACAGAGAAATGCTCAAGGGCTAAGCCTCACCCAGACATAGAGTCAATATAGATGAGGTATATAGCTGAACAAGACTAAACTACTGCACACGAATAGTAAGTCGACCTTATATACTCATATGTAAGTCAAGGTTAAAAGGAGTAAGAGTCCATGGGGGTTGACAGATGATAAAAATAAAGTACCACACAGGAAGAGGTATAACACTATTACTTCATCAATTCTTTCTAATTTAGGTGATGTTCCCACTCAAGAATGGTCTCCTTTCTCCAGTCTTGAAATATATGATGTGCTTAAGACATATTCTAATGATTCTGCACCTGGTGTCAACCATCTTACATGGCGACACTTGAAATTACTCATTCAGCCATATGAAAAAGTTGCAAAACTTTTTCTCTCTCTAGCTAATGCTTGTCTTGAAATAGGGTATTTTCTCAATCATTTCAAAACTTCCCTTTCCATCATCATTCCTAAACTGAATAAACCCTCATATGACACTCCTAAAATGTTCCAACCTATAGTTTTGCTCAATACCATGGGCAAGCTAATCAAAAAAATGCTAGCAACTCACATGCAATTTGAAGCTAGTAAATATGGTTTTATCTTTCCTTAATAATTTGGTGGCATCTTTCTTACTCACCTCATATGTGCCAGATGGAGTCACAAGCTTCATACCAGTGTTCTTGCTTTTGACATCACACAATTTTTTCCTTCTCTCAATCATTCTTTATTGATAGACATTCTTTGCAAACAGGGTTTTTCATCCAATATAGTATGCTTCTTCTCTAACTATCTGATAAACAGACATACTGAATATATTTATAATCTTGACCATTCACCCTTGTTTGATGCCAATGTTGGTGTTGGACAAGGTTCCACTTTGTTGCCCATTCTTTCAGGCCTTTATCTCACACTACTTTTGTTCATAGCTAGTCAGCAGACTGCTGGACTTATTTCGCTGCTTTCTTTTGTTGATGATGGACTTATTGTCAGTCAAGGAGAAACTTGGAAAGAATGTCATGACAAGATTGTCATAACCTATAAAATACTGATGAAGTTATTTCAGGACTTCAGCCTCATACTTGAACACAAAAAATCTGAAGTGTTCAATTTCTCTCGTATTCATAATGATGACAATCCTTCCATCAATCTTGGATTCATGCCATTTACATTATCTTCCCCTCTCCATCCCAAATCTCATTGGAGACATTTGGGATTCTATTTTGACTGACAACTAAACTTCAAAGAACATGTTTGTTATTGGTCAATGAAAGCACTTTCTTCAGTCTGTTCCATGTGTATTCTAGGAAACTCTATACATGGACTCACTCTTCATCAAAAATGAGTCCTCTATCAATCCTGCATAGTTCCGGTAGCCACCTATGGATATTGACTATAGTATTTCTCTGGCACTAAATGTTCAACTAACATCAAAGCACTTCAAAAAACTCAAAAAGCCGCTATCTTATAGATCACTGGCACTTTTTGCACATCACCCTCTGGAGCTGTTGAATCCTTAGCTAGTCTCATTCCTATTTAACTACATCTTTCAAAACTTGCCAAATGTGCTAGCATATGCTATTTGACATTTGACAAAAAACATCCTATTCTTTCTCTTGTCAGTGCCAATAATGCTAAAGGTGTCTTCTCTCATCCCAGATCCATCAATAATCTTTCAAAAAAGAAAAACTTTGTTGGGCCTATTATTGATTCCAAAACATCTTTAAACAAGATTTCTGAACCCTTTTTTCCTTTTCATGAGTCTAATTGTCCTGGACTTCATATTCTTGATTTATATGCTGACTGCTTTAAATTTTTTGATTACAACAGGTCCAAACCAAATGAACTTGGTGCCTATTACTGGAAACTGGAAGCTGAACTCTCCCTACTCCATACTCTACTGAATCACCTACTTGTTGTCACTTATGGCCTCATACCTGATGATTCCTCTCTTCAAGCTTCTGCATACTATCAAATTTGGCATTGTGGAAAGCTTCTTCATACATTTCATCAATCTACTGGCAAATGCACTTCTGCTGACATCAAACTTGCTGCCCAATGCTTTGGCCTTTGCAAGGCTATTAATATCCCTGGTATTGATCACATTACTGTCATCACCAATCATCTTGCCTTGTCTAGACTCCTACTAGACCCATCTATTCATAGTGGCCAAAATCACTCAATAGCCATCTCCAATGCCATATGCCCTTGGTTTAATTCCTCCACCAAATCACACATCAATTTCTGGTACATATCCACACAAAGTGCTAAATGCAACTGTAACACTCCACCTGACCAACCTTATTTATCATGTTGCTTCTTCAAAAAAGTTCACAACATCACCAAAATCAATCATCGTGCTGTTGACTTTAATTTTCCATACATATCTTTTGCATTTCTTTGGAATAAAGCTACTGATAACACCAAATAATTATGGTGTGACATTTTTCTGAATGACAAATCATATCACAGTTTGTCATTTTTACAACTCAAAAGCAAATCTTTCAAAAATGGCTTTATTTGGCCTCAATACCATAATGGTGGATCATGGCTATATGAATTACAACAATCCTACTCCTTTGACAGTGACAAGCTTGTCACTAATTTCAACATCACAATTCGAGCTATTCATGCCATCACCAACCATGTGCCTATTGGATTGTATCATGCATGCTTCTTCCCTCACGAATCCTTCACTTGTCAATGCAGCTTTCCATTTCCAACCCATGAACATATCATCATGACCTGTCCTTTATATTGGAGGCTGCCTTATCCCAT
>LSHD01017173.1:0-12676 GCA_001563735.1 Leucoagaricus sp. SymC.cos | reverse complement strand
AATGGTTGACATTGGGGAAGAGAATTTATATGACTGTGAAGAGTTTTTTGCATCTGTAAGAATAACAACAATATATTCAGCCTCTTGACATGAGAGCTGGTACAAATACCTGTAAGAATAACAATGATATATACTGAATAAAAGGATTGGTTTATGGATAACTAAAGACAAGAGAAGGACTCACTTCAGCCTCTCGATGTGAGAGCTGAAGTGCCAATACATTGCATATACAGTATATATACATTATCCATGGATATGTCATGATGATAAAAATCAGTAACATATTGTAGCACAAGAATAGTAGTTCATATAGGAGTAGAATGTAGGAAGGTTTTGTATGACAATAACAAAGAACAGAGACATGAAATGCAGACTGGTACATCTTGGCACTTGTTTGCATTCCAACATCATCTTCAGCAAGTCTTTTCTCATCAATTTTAAGGGATGATTGATAAAGAGGCCAAGGTCATCATAGTTAGAGCTGGCTTGTTGCTCTCTGCATCTTAAGAAGCCCAACATATCCATGCAGCCCATTGAGTCCATGTCAACAGTACCTCATACATGCTGACCTTTATCCAAATCCACATATAGACATGCTATAGTGAAGATTATATGAGAAAGAAACAACCAAGCTTTTGTTATAATAATAGATATATATCTTTCTTCACCACCACTCACTTAGCAGATTACTTATTGCCACTTATTGTCTGTCTGCTTGGACAATGCTCTACATTCTGAGAAAATATGTTGTCTGTCCTCAGTTTTATGTGGTGGCCAATTTTTGAATTTATTTCCATATAAAATTGACTATAGATATTTGTTATTTGGCAATCTAGAATTTTTTTCAAAATATGACATACTATATTGAGAGGTGCTGTATAAGAGGCTGACACATGAAGCACACTACAAAAAAACAGGAGACTCTGCTGTTACTGCCAAGACAGGTGAGATTGGGGATCAAATGTCCAACAGTAACCTTAATCTCAGATTAGATCTTATATATGATAGGTTAGAGTCTCAATTTGCAGTCTATTATAAGAATATGTATTTAAAGAGGGGAGAGAGAGGTAGATCTCTTTCAGATTAAAGTTTAGATTAAGCAAATATTTAAGATTCATGTTATAAGTACTTATCAAAAGTCTAATTCTAGCAAGAGGATATGGGCTCCTATCCTGACCTTTGGATGTATTTACCTGACCTATGTTTCAAGTAGGTAATCTAAAGAGAGGAAGCTAACTATTTTACTTCTTACAATAGAAGTTGTGCTACATCTCTATTGATAACCAACTTACTAGATAGTCCTAGCATCTGATTTGAGCCTTATGCATCCAGACAGAAGAGAGTGACTCTTTATGTTATAACTCAAGAGTCACAAGCTAATTGTAGAAGATTAGAATACTCATCTAGTCTTTCTAGCTTTCTAGCACTGATATCTTCCCACCTGCCACTCAGAAATTCACAGCTTGGACCAGATATTGAGGATTAAGCAATTGCAGTCCTTTTAATGCAAGGGAATACCAAGCTGTAGTATATCTGATTAAAGTGGAGTCATGAACTTTTGTGAGATCTTAAATATTCTGACAGTAATACAGACAATAACTGAAAATCAGTAGAAGCTTAATGCTTCTCCTGTTTTCACAGTTTATTTATACTACTCTAGATATATGTTATGACTCCAGATAGTTACTCTGGATAGAATTTATAGACTATGGTATCTATTTTCTCTACTCCATGCTACTGTGTCTTTTACTTTTCTTCACTCTGTACTATCCTGCTTCACTAGTATATAAGTACTCTAAGTATAGCCTATATTCCTTACACTTTACTAATTGTACTTTTTTCTTATTCACCCTCAAGCCATTGCCTCTGTTGCAACCTGAGTTTGCTCTTAAAGTCATAATATTTGGTAAAATATCACCAACTCACCTTGTAGAATAGAACAAAGGTACAAACAAGTATAGTCCTATAAAGAGAACAATCCAGTTAGAAGGAAATAACAATATGCACTAGTAGCAAGTATAACAGAGTAACTGGCAGATAAAGAATATGTATAACAGTTGTGTTATAACTCATATATTTTTAGACAAACCTGACTAATACTAACTGTTTCTGTATTATTCTATTTCTACTCTTACTGTTTTATATCTTACCATTTCTTTGTATATTATTTATTTCTGAATATTCCCACACAGTTCTATTTATCTCTCTTTCAATTCTTCTTATTTCTTATTTCCATCAATTATTAGTTCTTACTTCTTTCTATATCCTTCCACTCAGTACTGATAGTTTTTTGCTCCACCTTCATATTTCTTTTTATATTACACCTACCTTTTATAATTTTATTCATACTTCATATGTCACCACCTATTTCTCTTTATATGCCTGCTCTTTATACTATGTCATCTCTCTTTATTATCTCTCTGTTGTTTCTATCACATACTCATTGTATCATGTAGTTTTCTGTTTATTCTACTTTCTTGTTTATTACTTTCTGATGTTTTTCATAGGTATATAAGTAGTAGATTACTGTTCATGTATTCTTCAGTCTGATAATTGACTTAGTTCAACACTCTTAATTATTCTAGCTCTAAACTATTTGTTCCCTTGATTTCCTCTAAGTCCCTTTCTGTCCATATTCCTAAATTAGACTATTAGCAGTGGAATGGCACAGTATATAAGCTGAAGCCAAGGTCTATTCCTGACTCCTTCTGATCTCATGCCTCTAACTCTACCTTTGCTTCTGTATTAATTGTTTCCAACTCTTTCTGACTCTTCCACATCTATTCCCTCTCAATCTCATCTAAAACTTAATAAGTTATTACAGAAAGAACAAGATAATGAGATACTAGAGAAATTAATAACAGAGTCAAATAAAGATAAATCTAAGTATAAAGAAGCAAAAGGAGAATCCAGCAAGGAACTTGCATAGTTATCAGCAGCATTAGGATTGCTCAGCATCAGTAAACAGTCAACATCACATTCAGAAGAAACAGACACAGAGGAATTGAACAGTTTAGAAATATTACAAGAATACAAAAGAATGAACACAGAACTAGCTGTGCCTATGCCTGTCATGCAGACAATAATACAGACCCAGACCAAGTCATTTTTACCTGAACCAGAATACTTTGATAGTGCAAGATCAAAATGAGAGGATTGGTGGAGAAGCATGATGTTCTACATTACAGAAAACAATATTGATGAGAACAGGCACTGAGTAACAGTAGTACTCCCCAGAATAAAAGAAAGAACAGTAGAATCTTTTACATCAGTCACTATGAAAGACATGTTACAAGGAAGCTGATAGCAGAACTTCAACTAGGACAAATGAGTGAAAGAACTTGAGACCAAGTTCTTAGATGGAATGAGTAGAGGAGAGGTTGAATAGAAGATTGAGAAATTTAAATAAGAAGGAATATATATCTAGAACTTCTTAATCAAGTTTGAAGTTCTCAAGTAAAAAGCTAACATAGATGATGTCCATGCACTCTTCTTATTAAAGAAGTATGTTCATCCTAACATCATTAAAACCATCATGGAATACTTGGCAGACTACTAACCTGGCTCCTACAGGGAATAGATGGACTTTATTAGCATTATTAGAAAGAGATACAAGTTTATAGGAATAAAGTATCAACACACTACAGGAAGTGGGATTACCTATAGAGGAAGAGATCAGCTTATAGAGATTGGGTGTATGACTTCTCAGTATGGGGACAAAAGTAACACCAAGTGCTACAGCTGTGGTAAGTTTGGCCATATTATAGCTAAATATCTTGAACTAAAGACTATATATGCTTCAGCTAACAAGGTCTAGTGCTATAATTGTAGCAAATTCAGACATATCTCAAAATACTGCAGAGTATCACAATAAAATAAACCTAGCATTAGAGAGTTAGTAGAAATCACAGAGAAAAAAGAAAAGCCATAAGAGAAAGAGGGTTTTTCAGAAGGCTCAAAGTAAAACACATAGACTTTTGAGTCTATAGATATAGAGTTTCACAGTCTCTACAATATATTATTCTCTAATAACAAAACTCAAAGTATAAACTCCTCACAAACCCCACAGTAAATTAACAGATAACAGTCAAAGCTCTAATTGACTTGGGATATACTCACATATATATATCAGAAGAAGCAGTTAAAGAACTAGGAATACTTCTAAAACTAATCAAGGAACTGTTTGAAGTCTTTAAATGTAGACAGTAGCTAAAGTAGTCATAAACCTATTACAAACTATGTGAACATCACCTTAGACACTGAAGATCACAAAGAACAGGTTGAAGTAGTAGTCACAATACTAGACTCAGCAGATATATTCTTAGAACACAACTGATTAACATGCTACAACTCTGAAATTGATTGGAAGAATGGTATTGTCAGATTCACAAGGTATTTCACTAGTTGCAAAATTTCCCATCACAATATTTATATTAAACTCTATATTCAGAAATTCTAAGAAAAGGAAATAGATGAAAAAAAGAGGAAAAGCAATCTGATTTCACCACTACTGAAGACTTACCAAAGTATATAAAGGAATATACCCATCTATTCAACAAAACTAACTTTGACTGACTTCCAGATCATACTCAATAAGACTACAAAATCAAACTCATAGACAATGCACTCTCTGAACTTAAGACAAAAATATATTCTATAATCCTAAAAGAAGAGGAGAAGCTTAATACATTTATTAATAAAAACTTAAAGTCAGAAAAATTTAAATCTCTAAGTCACAATATATAGCATCTTATTTTTTTATTCAAAAAAAAGATAGTTCAAAATGATTGGTACAAGATTACAGGAAGATCAACTAATATACAGTCAAAGACAAAATACTCATTCTCCTAATCAGTGAAGTTGTGGATTGACTCAAGAAAACTAAGCTATTTAATAAATTTAATATTATTTGGGAATACAATAATATTTATATCAAGAAAGAAGATGAATGAAAAGCAGCATTCTTGACCAATTGTGGTCTATTTGAACCTATAGTCATATTTTTTGGATTATACAACTCTTTTGCTATATTTTTATATATGATGACCACTATTTTCTGAGAAATGATCCACAATAGCACATTAACAAATTATATGGATGACTTCATTATTCCAGCCCAGTTTGAGACAAAACTACAAGAACAAACTTTTAGGTTTTTGAAAATTGCAGCCCAACATAACCTGTATTTCAAAAAGTCCAAATATGAGTTTGGAGTAACCAAGATACCCATATTAGGAGTAGAAGTTGGAAACAGAAAGGTAGAAATGGAGCAACAAAAGATTGAGGCTATATAAAACTGGAGTACTCCCTCCAATGTCAAAGAAGTGGAAAATTTCTTAGGTTTCATAAACTTTTGCTGAGGATTCATTAAAAAATTTAGCCACATCACAGAATCTCTTAATACACTGAAAGGGAAAATAGAATAGAGATAGAGAGATAGTAAACAATGGGTATTTAATACTCTAAAACAACACATTACTAAAGAACCAGTATTAACCCTTCTTTAACCAGATGATAAATTCCAAGTTGAAACAGATGTATCAGAATATATAATAGAAGCCATTCTGTCTCAAGAACAGGACAGCAAATAGCATTCTATGGCTTTCATGTCATGTATTATGAGCTCTGCAGAAAGAAACTATAAGATATATAACAAGGAACTCCTAGCTATCATAGAAGTGCTATGTGTTTGGTGGCAATATCTCCTGAATGCATGAGAAATGTTTGAGATCTGGACAGACTATGAGAACCTGAAATATTTCAGAGAACTACAGAGACTCAATAAAAGACAAATATAATAGTACCTCAAGTAGCAAAACTATAACTTTATAATTTGATATATATCTGGGAAGTTCAACACTAAAGCTGACATTTTTTCTCACTATGACAAATCTGATTGGCAAGAGAACAACAAGACAGTCACCTTCCTCAAGAGTTTCATCTATCAGACAACTATAGAAGACCTGATAATCACTCTTGTTATATTACTTTAAAAAGCATATTTTAAGATCCTTGTCAATACAAACATAGAATAACAGATCCAAAACTGCAAGTCCAGGAAAACTGAGGTACTCAGAAGCCTGGGAGATCTCTTAAAAGGCTTTTCTCAAGTAGATAGATTAATCTATTTTCACAAATAAATCTATATCCTATCAAGAGATGATCTATGAGGGTTAGTCATTTGAGAGTTTCATGATATACTAGATGCAGGGCACCCAGAACAGTACTGAATATTAGAAGTCCTAGCAAGAGATTTCTGGTAGCCTAGTATATATTGAGATATGAAGAGATTTATCAGTGAATATAACATATGTCAAAGAATGTAAATTTACAGGGAGTAGAAAGCAGTACCTCTTTATCCCCTATTAGTCCCAACACATCCCTGAGAGGAGATCTCAGTAGATTTAATCAGCTTCTTGCCTCCCTCTAATAGACAAGATACTATTCTTATTATTGTTGACTGTTTTACCAAGATGATATGTGTGATCCCCACCACAACATCATTGATAGCAGGACAATTTGCTGTTCTATATCAGGACCAGATCTAGAAGTTGTATAGCTTACCAAAAAAGATCATCAGTGATTGAGAACCACAATTCACATCAAAATTTATAGAAGGTCTATGTAAAGCTCTTAAGATCAAATAGGCTCTATTAACTGCTTACTACCTACAGACTGATGGACAGACAGAGTGGATCAATCAAAAAGTTGAAAACTTCTTATAGAAATATGTGTCCTATAAACAGAATAATTAAATATCCTGACTTGCTACAGCAGAATTCTATTACAACAACAAGCAACACTTGGCAACATGCCATTCTCTTTTCTTCCTAAACTATGGAAGGCACTCATGAAAAAGTCTCATATTGGTATCATCACTAGCACTGGCAGTAGAGAAATTTATAGCAGATTTAACTACAGCATGAGATGGTGGCAGAAAGCATAGAACAAAACTAGAAGAGCATAGCAGTAGTTTATGACAGGAAAAGAAAAAGAGCCCAGTCCTATCAGATTAGAGATAGTGTATAGTTGGAAGCTTCCAATATAACAACAAATTGTCCTAGAAAAAAGCTCAGTTATTAAAGATATAGACCTTTCTCTATCATAGAGGTAATGGAAAATAGAGTATATTATCTTAAGCTGTCACCTCAGTGGATTATCCATGATGTTTTTAACAAGGTTCTCCTATCACCAATGAGGAACTCTGAGTTTAAGATCTAACAGAAGCCTATGCCTTCACCATCAGATTTTATTGACTCTGAGGAGGAATAAAAAGTAGAGAAAATCTGAGGTCACCAAAAATGGAGTAGAGATGTGCAATACCTGGTATATTGGAAGAGGTATAGTGACAAGGAAGACTAATGGTTACTGAAGTCTCATCTGACAAATATAGAGGAGATGATCCAGGAATATCTTGGCAAGTTCTCAGAGTGAACCTAACTGAGAAGGGAGATGAAACACAAAATTCTATAAAAGCCACAACAAAGCCACAGACCCAGTTAACACAACCTAGCAAACACTTCACTGCTAGTCACCCCTCCTAGAGTTTACATTGCTATCTTCTCAGTTGCAGCTATTGCTCTCATCATCATCATTACTACTGCTATCATCACTGCTAAATATAGCTACTCCATTAATTGTAATGCTATCCATTCTGATGTCTTACCCAACTGCTCCCACTCTCTCTTCAACCTCAAAGAAACCTGAATCTCCCTTACCCACTATGCTTCAAGCAGCCAAACATTTTTCAGCCAAGATCTGACTTCTAGCCTTTAAGTCCACAGAAAGAGTTGCTATATCTGAAGTAGGACATGTTGATCTAGAAATAATAGAGCTATGCAATCAAGTCCTGCAAGACTCTCTATACCTTTACAATAACCTGATTCATACTATCAACTCTCTTGCTATTCTAGAAGAGTAGCTGAAACTCTTTACCAACTCTGCTCATAGCATTGCTACTACTCTTGTAGACTTAGGAGAGAATGCTATTAAATTATGCACAGGAGAACACCAAGAAGCAGACACTTGGAATTTTGTAGAAAGAATCACTGCCACACTTTGTTATGTCAGAACTGCATGCCTAGTCCCAAAGACTCACTCCTTCTAGTATATTCTTGCCCAACATCTCTATAAATACAATAGCATTGGAGAACAATTTGTCATTGACCACATCACCCAAGTTACCCAATCTTATGTATATACCAACCTCTACCCTGCCCTGCTACCTACTGGCAAACATACACTCTCTGCCCCTGACATTGTTAAGATGCACAAAGAAGGGCCTGCTAAAGAACTAGTTGGAGAGAAGAATATTGAGATAGATGACTATAGTTCTAATGACATTTCTGTAGAGAGAATGCTAGAACTTGCATTAATCAAAGATGCCCATGTCCTATACAGTTTCCTCCAGAAACATAATGCCAACTCTCTCAAGATCTCTTCACCCATCTACTTTATTGCTCCTAAGCAATTTTATATCCTTTATAAGCATAGAGAAAGCAATAACAAGTACTAGGCCAATGTCATTGATAAATTCCTCAATCAATATGCCAACTTACAAGCTCAGTATAAATAACAGCCTATTGCTATCTATAAAGGGAGTTCTAACAACACTCCCTTCTTTATTGGTTGTGATGTTTATCACTCTCAATTTGCTATCACTCAGATCAAGAAGGATCTTGTGAGGTTTATCATTAATAGATAGGAGTTCTATCAATATCTCTTTCTACTATACATGCAGAGTCCATGAGAGATATCTTTTGCATAGCAAAGGACAACTGTTACTCCCATCAGACATCTTTTCTGTTATTATGTTTTATCTTAACAAAGGACCTTTATATTAATTACCTGTTCATGAGGACATGAACTCTGAAGAGAAAATAATATTATGACTTCAGGTAGTTACTCTGGATAGAACCCATAGACCCTAGTATCTATTTTCTCTACTCTATGTTAATCTGTGTCTTCTACTCCTTTTTACTCTGTATTACCCTGGTTCACTAGTATATAAGTATAGCCTATATTCCTTATACTTTACCAATTGTACTTTTCTCTTATTTGCCCTCAAGCCTTTGTCTCTATTGCAACCTGAGTTTGCTCTTAAGATTATAATATAAGAGAGGACAAACAGTGGCCTCAGAAGGAAGACTATATAAAGGAACAGAAAGAGCAGGGCCAGCTGAGTCAGCTGTACTGCAGATTGGAGAGAGACACTATAGAGTATTATAAGACAGTATGTCACATAAAGCCAAGGCCAGGATGGGTGCACCAGAGGAGTCTTTGAAGGACAAAGTATACTACTACAAGAAGATGACATGTCCCATTGTCACTGACAAGACATAGACATATACAATTATGCTTCTGACTCTGGGCCTTACTGGACTAGGCTGCAAGAGCATAATTGATAGAAATAACTAAGTCTAGCAACTTGCTAGACAAGGCAGGAGAAGGGCTAAAAAAAGAGTGCTGTTTAGCATAAATAGTGAAATCACCCTCTAGAAGAGAGCAAGAGAGGAAAACTGAGACTACAGAAGATAAACCAGAGACTAGAAGAGCAAGAGTAGTCAGATGAGATACAAATAGTGCTAAGTGGAGCTGAGGGGCATAAGCTTAGCAGCAACTGAGCTATGCTTCTTCTTGTCTTTGTTCTTGTAAAGAACAGATATACTGGGATTAGGAGGTCTAGTAGAGAGGACTAAGCTGCAAAGAGTAGAGGGGCTTGCTATCTCAGTGTTATCTCTCTAAGAAGGGGTTGAGCTGGACATCTCTAAGTCCACATCCTCAATATCCTTATCCTAGAGATATATTCCTAAGTTATGAATGTACTGTCTATTAGACATAGCATAGAAGTCACAATACACAACTAACACTCAGAGATAATAGTGGTATATGAGAAAGAAAGAAAGTTATAACCAGTTTTGCTATCCCAGAAGTGACTTAATGGGCTAGTTTGATGCTTATTGAAGTCATTAGCTATAACATAGAAAAATTACTCTAAAATCTCAATATATTAATAGTAGTAGTATATAGGAAAAAAGAGGTATACTTCTGTTACTTATCAAGATATCACTCTAAAGCCATCTTTTTAGCTTTTTTTCTGTTATACTATTCAGTTACTAATAGCTTAGCTAAATAGCAGCAGTATTTTGAAATCTGCATTAGAAGTTAATTGCTTTATTTATGATTATATCTTATTACTTGATTTTTGTACTAAGAACCTCACTTGTTTTAATGTTCACTAGAAAAACTAGAAGATGAATCATATATTAGCTGACTCTGATCATTAGATAAAATTTAATGAATTATTAGTCAACATTTTAGTCCTAATAAAATCTAAGAATATTTCAGACCTTCACAATTTCTGGTCTTTTGTATTGCAAACTCACTTTTGTCATCTACAATATATTTTACAATCTACTGGTGTGCTTTTTTCATCATTCTCTATTTAAACAATTTTATAAAAATACAAAAAACAATGTCATCTGTAACAAATAGATTTATGGTGAACTTTATTCATCAAATACATTTATAAATGAGCCTAGCTTTACGAAAAACTGCCTTTTGATGACCCAAGATATATATGAGAAAAAGTTATTGCAGTACTTATGTTTTTATCTGATATAATAAATATAGCTAATTTTAGAAATATTAAGACATAGTCTATCTACATGATGCTTAGAAATCTTTCCAAGTATATCAGGTTATAGGTAAACTCAGAATCAATATATTATGTTACCTATTTTCAATTAGTAAATAAATTTAGATCTAATTTATAATAAAAAATTCTAATTTTTACTTCTATATAGCTATTTAACTTTTTCTAGAATTTCATATCAAAGCTCTATGCTAATTAGTATTCTCAAAAGCTGGACATTATTGCATACTATCAATATGAGCTTTTGTGTAAAGTTTAGTATTTTATTCTTGATAATGATTTTGTTTTTGCTTACTACTTAGCATAGTCATTAAATGTATTGATAAGATTGAACAATAAGTTTATTCTTGTATATTCATCTATTCTATAGATCATAGATTATCTAGAAAATTATATAGTATAATTTAATTACTCTTAATATATTTAATATTAAACTATGGAACTTAGAGTACTTCTAGCTATAATTTATAACAAAAGCCTATTTCTGTGTCTCTGATGCTTAGTTCTCTACTCCAAGCTTTAAAACTATGGTCTTATAAGAAATAAATATACTCAGTTTCAGAGATTATGAATATACTTCACTGAGAAAGTATCCTTGGCACAACAATATATCTATCACCTTAGGCTTATTGTTTAAAGTACAGCAGTCAAAAATCTTCTTTGTGGATTTTTAGCTGTTTCCACTCTAGTAAGTTCTTATATTCTATTACAGTTAAATACTCATATATTAGTTATTAAAATACTTTTGTTGACAAGTTAGACAATAAATTTAATCTTTCTAATATACTTATAGTTGACCTCCTTTATGAGATTGAACTTGATATCTAGAAGGCACTCTTTATCTATGTAATCTGCATTTTTCATGCTGCTAAGAACAATCTGGTAGTAAAATTAGATTAATAGTGTGTTTTTTCTTATTATAAGTTATATTTGCTATATTTATCTTTAACTCTTGATTAGATATTATGTAATTTCTCTTTCCCACACACTGCCATCATCTTTGGGTATTAGTTATATACTAGGCTACATTGACCTGTGCTGTGCCCAGGGGTTTATGTCTTATAATTCTTAAGCTTATTTCTTATTAAGCTTATTTCTTATTACTTATTCAATCTCTTCATTTAAGAAAAATCTGATTGAATATATACAACATTATATACTATCCAAGATCAAGTCCACTTAAAACTTCTTTGTACACTACATTGATAGTTTTATTATTATACTGCTGGGGTAAGAGAACTCTGATGCGGTGACAGGAAGTATAACGTGAAAATACAACATATAATTGGCCATGTGAAAAAACAGAAGTCTGCAAATTGATCCCTACATATTTGACTGACTGTCCCTGAGATTTGTTGATAGTCATAGCAAATGCAAGGCAAACAGGAAATTGGCGATGTTTGAGTGGGATAGGAAGAGTCTCAGCTGATGAAGAGAGCTGAATTCTTGGAATCATAACTTCTTTATTTGCAAATCTGATATCTCCAGAAATGATCTTGCAATGAAGAACTCTACTGTGAATGCCCAAGACTCTCATATGTGTTCCATTACAAAGACCTTGAGATGGGTCCAAATTCCTCAGAAGCATTATAGGACATCCAACTTTAAGAACCAACTTTGCAAGTGGTAGACCACTGACATTGAGAGAGTTGAGATATTCCATAGGATAGGGATTATAATTTCCATCATGAGGATTATCCAAGTCAATAGAGTCAACACCCATAAGAATATGCTTTTCTCCTGGGAACTTGTCCAGAATAGTGGTATTAATCTCATCTACTTCGTCATTTCTGGAAGAAAGAACGGTTCTATCCAAGAAGTACTGATCAGGTTGGTGAAGTTGAATATTTGGATAGATGAAGTGAGTGAGATCATCTATGGTATGACATTGCATATCTGCTGAAATAGAAAGTGATCCATCAATCTCAAGATTTCTGCCAGCTCCAATCTCCAGTAACCATGCTGCATGTTGTGCACTTTCAGGTGATTGCTCCAAACGCATGTTTTGAACCAAGTAAAATC
>LSHD01017144.1:0-11771 GCA_001563735.1 Leucoagaricus sp. SymC.cos | reverse complement strand
TATTTGTGACATTGATGCACTTTAATAGAATTTAGAGGAGATATTAGGAAAGTATTAAGGAAGAAGAGGAGCAAAAGATAGCAAGTCAGGTTGTTTAGGATGATCTCTTCAGAGAAAAATTTACAGATATATCTAATAAGTGTTATAAAGAGAAAAGTAGCTGATAGACTAGTATTCTATATTCACACTGCCAGCAGTAGTCAAGTAACTCTATTCAATGCACATATGATATACTCAGTATTTACTAGTCATTATTTATCAGACTGTAGTATATGAACTTGCATGAAGTGAAAGAAGAACTCACAAGGTTTCTATAAAGACATATAGTTACTGAAATCTGAAAACTTAAATTTTAATTACTACACTCCTGTAATTAGTCTTTTTATACTATTCTAACTATACCCAGTCTAAACCTCAATATATCTACTACTTGAGATTTCTTTGATTGCATGTAATAGTATATATTTATATTATTCTTGGTAGGCTATGAAAGATTATTGCAAGTAAATACTTGAGAGAGATAATATGAGAAGTCTTTAATAGTATATATTTATATTATTCTTGGTAGGCTATGAAAGATTATTGCAAGTAAATACTTGAGAGAGATAATATGAGAAGTCTTTTATCTCATGAAAGAAGTAGCATAGATAAACATGATGTTGTATATAATAGGCTGAGATTAGATGCTGATAAAGTCTAGTAAATAGCTATTACATATGAGTATTTAATTTTCTATACAGAAAATTAAATACTTACTGATATAGTCTTTTTTGCTTCTTTTTCTTCTCATACTTTTTGTGTTTTATAACAATATACAGTAATTTCAGCTTCATACAAAGATGAATTAGAGAATTTCTTCATAAACTTTTCAGTGTCTACTTTTTAGGACCAGACTATCTTCCATCACTAGCTTTTTTATTAATTAAGTCTATTTATTTCTTAAAGAGTTCCAGCTCTCAATAATAGTGAGTATTTTTAAACTTCTTTGAAGTCACTTTTTCAAACTACAGTTTATTTTTAGATTATATTGCAATTTCTAGATAAATTTAAGTGTGAGATTCAACCTATCTTAGAGCTTTTTAATAAATTTTTTGTGGATGATATAGTATTTGAGAGGGAAAATAAGTCTATAAGTCTCAGAAATGCATGCTTTAATGAGTTGCAAAGCCTGTTCTTTTACTTTATTATTGACTACCTTTATAATATTTTATGTCAAAATTTTCTATCACTACTAGCTAAAACTTAACTTATGCTTTTGTTACACTAAATAGAGGATATATGTGTATTTTTCCCCCCTATTTTTTGATTTTCAGTATGGGGCTTATGTGAGGTTTAAATTAGGACAAGAAAGCATAATGTTGCTAATCTCATTAAACTCAGGCAAAATGCTCTTGATGTTATTATAAAACTCACTTTTAGCTTATTCTCTGATGTAACTCAATATAATAGCAATCTCACTAATCCTGTAGCTATTCTCAAATTATTTAATATTATAACAAAGATTATTTATTCTTTTAATATATTTAAAAACTTTGCAAGTATTGTATTTTACATGTTATTCTTGTATTTATATTTATTTATATTTTATTACTTAGATCTTACTCAATATTTGTATAATATAGACATAGCTTTCAATCTCTACAACTAAGTCTCAATTTCTAGACCTCATAAAAACCCTGATATAAAACTTTCAGTAAACTTCACAAATAATATTTATGGTCTCCTTTACACTGTTCTTGTTCTTTTACTAATTTACTTCTTATTATTATATTCTCTTATTGTTAGGCAGAGCTTCAATAAATATCTAAAGATTAGTTTCTTTGTATATAGTTATAGTACTTATTCAAAATAAACTATTTTTTAATTTATAAATTTATATACCAGTGTGTGATAGTAGTCTAGTTGTAAATACAAAATATGTATCTACAGTAATCTATAAGAAACCAAAATCCTCTATAGCTCAGCTGAATATGACAGCCTATACTGTAAAATAAGCTCCCTCTATGCCCAGAGATGGACAAGAATGTAGATAGAGACCCTCACTCTTTACAGCATACTCAGTACTCATAAAATACAAAGATAAAACTAGCACAGCCTCCTCCATCAGCAGCTAATATTACTCTCTAGGAATACAACAGCTTCTAGAGAATCTAGCAATATTCCTAATAGGTACTGTACTATCTTTAAAGCTGAGCTTGCTGCACAATAATTTGTGTTATGCAAAGCTGTCAACTTTTTTAGTGTCAATCACATCACTGTCTTCACTAACCACATTACTTTATCTAAGGCCCTTCTAGACCCATCAATTCATCCTGGCCAATATCACTCACTGACTGCAACCAAAGTCCTACACCTATAGCTAGGCCATTCTAGAATTCAGTCTATTAGGTTCTAGTATATTTCATCTAAAAGTATTTAGTATGATTGCAATCTGCCTAGTGATAGATCTGAACTTGCATGCTGTATGCTATACAAAGTTCACCTCATCACTAAATTCAATTATTAATATACTGGGTTGTATCCTAGTATTTCTATGTTATATCTTAGAAAGAAGGCCACTAACTCCTGCTTAAAGTCCTAACAAAGTTTATTTTTAAACAATGCCCAATATCAAGGATGCTTCTTCCTTATGTTATACAGCAAATACTTCAAAGACAGAGTAATTCTGTCTCAATATCATAACAGCAGCTTCTAGCTTAAGAAGTTGTACTTCTCCTACTCTCTTGACAGTGATGATACTTCTCACATTGTTACTAACTTCAATATCATCACATGTGTAATATGAGCTATCACAACTTATGCTTCTATCAGTACTTACAGAAGCCAGTTCTTCCTCCAAGAAGCCATCAACTGCTACTGTAGTTTCTTTATTGAGTCACAAGAACACATTATTATTGGCTACCTTTTTTATCTTAGAGAAGACATCTCTATCACTATGCTAAGTCAATTTATTGACTTTCTCACTTACAATCCACAAATATTCACCTTCAATGCCAATGCTTCTATTTCTTCTTCCCCCTCTACCCTATTATCACAATGTATCAGGCTATATCTCAGTGTTTCTGTATCTCTATTTCCTTATCTGCATCCAAGTTGATGTTAATTATACTAGTAAGCTATTTTTTCTTGATTTTAGCTGCCTGCTCTCAGGCATTTCTTTTGTACACTCTCATCTCTATTCCACTAACAATAATATTGTTTCTCTTATATCTCTAGTATTTTTGGCTCCAATATTCTGATTCTATAAGATTATGAACACTCAAGTTTGATAGTTTGGTTTTTTCTCTTTATTCTTAGTTATATACTTATACTTAGCTGGGCATGAACTGCAATTGAGTATTGTGTAATAAATTTTTGATTTTTTTTTAAAAAAAAAGTGAACACAGCAACCACTAAAAAATGGCTATGCTGTTGTTATCTTCTAGAGATATGTGCAAAGGAGAATGCTCTAGGGTTCTTCTTATAGAAATTAAGCAGCTCTTTCTAACACTTTGAAAAATACTGAAGATTGCTAAAGTCTGTATACTCAGTTAATATATGTTTATGAGTTTGCAAGCACACAGACTCACAAAAGCAAGAATGATTAGCAAAGAGCTTAAACTGACATCTAAACTCTCCAATAGGCACATAATTGAGAACTGTCTGGCACACTTGTGCACAAAGCAGAGAATTATGCAAATACTTAAGCTACATACCCCCAGAGAAGTAAGTAGGCATTGTGTATTTACTCCTACATCCCTGAAATACAAGAAATCTCTCCCTGAGGAGCTTATAGAAGTGAACTGCCTAGTTCACTCATTATAGCAGGCCTGAGCCTCAGCTATATAAAGATAATTAAGAGTCATAAAGGGTCTATTCCCTATATGCTTCTAAATAGCAGGATCTATAGCATAACTATGGACTGTATGATGCAGCAGCCACTTCAAAAAGAAATAGACCTATATAAATACAAAGATGCAAGAGAGGTCTTCTCCTAGCTACCTAGCTAAGTGATAACAGATGAGCAAAGCCTAAGCCTGCCCACTACTGACAGAAGAGTCCACTGTTTACCTAGCCAAAGCTGGGTAATCAGTAAACAAAACAACATAACAAGCACTTTCTTGCACACAAGCTGTAAAGACACTCATTTAGATAACATGGAGTTCCACATCTGAGATGGTAACTCTACTAGTAGCCTAGTAAGACTGCCTAACAGACATGCTGTCAGCCCAGACCTAAGCTGTCAAGATAACCTGAAAAGCTCTGTTATAACTAACTGAAGCATCAGTGGCCATGACAACATAGTCATCAAGAGCAATAGCTCTATTGAGCTCTATATTCAATAAACAAAGCATGTTAACATTCTTCTTTTTAGAGTCAAACTCAACAAGCTATATACAGTCCAAAAAACTGGTCTATGAGCCACTTCCTAGGATAAGCCTCTGATATATCAGTATTAAAGGACTTCAGGATGATAGATATACTGAGATATAATAATATATCAGTAACAGCCAACCTGACCTTCTCAATCAAATGTCCAAATCTAGTAAAATAGTATTGATAAAGATTAATACATAGAAATTCATGAGTCTTCAAAAGCTACCTGGTAAAATGTGTAGATGACAGAGTGAGGATCTGATATACCACATGGGCTCTCAGCTTTCTGAAATATAAATATATGGAAATAAGGCCTGCTAATGCCTCAACTCTATCAGAAAGGGAGGTGCAAAAAGTACTCATAATCTAGATAGCAGCCTGCTGTTGCATCTTGTTAAGAGAGGTAAGATAGGCCTTATGTAGATGCAGTCTATGACACCAAAGACAAAAGCCATACATGATAATAGGAACTACACATAACCTGTAAAGAAGCCCCTTCTGCTTAGGAGACAGACTTTGAAGTGAGTTGCCAAGCATCTCCATAGCATGAACTATAGAGATAGCCTTAGTTGAGTAGTACTGCATATGCTTCCAGAAATTGAGCTGGCAGTCAAAGTAAAAGCCCAAATACCTCCAAAAGGTCTTGGGATGAAGAGGAGAATCATCAGTATACAGAGCATACTCTAAGTCAATAGGGAGATTATCATCTCTCTTTTAACATGAAAAGTGAAAGAGCTCAGACTTATCATACTCCAGCACAAGTCCAAATACCACAAAAAGCTCAAAAACAAACTCATATGCTTGCCTCAGATATATCAGATTGTTAGCCAGATTGTGAGTCTGAGCAATAAAGATGCTATTATTAACATAAGAGAGAATATCACACTCAAGGTGTGATATCTGCAAGTCAAAAAGCTTGTCATCTTTAGAATAGCTACTTCCAGATACTGTAGAGTCTTCTCATGAGCTATTAACTAATACCTTTTGCTAGTTTTGCTAGTCTTCTAAATATTAGTATCTATTTTATAGCTTTTGCCACTGCCCTCTCTTACTGCTCTTTTTACCTCAACTCCTTATCTATAAATACTTTCAGATACTTATATGACTTCACTGTTTTCACTGTGTGATCTCTGAGAATTAGTGAGATATTTGTAAACCTATTTCTTCTGTTGTGAGTTTTTGCTGGTGCCTTCTCTGCTTGTGTAAAATGTATAATTGCTAGCTTGTTTAGAATAAATCTTGAGTTGTGTTGATTGCTCCAGTCAAAGCCTCCTCCTGCTCTTTCTATCATATTATAAAGGATATCAGTAGTCTCTCTGAAGTTTCTGCTAATTATTATAAAGTATATGTCATTGACATAGTCTAACATGCTTTCTTCCTCTCTATTTGGTATTTCTAGCAGGTCAACATTATAGATAAAGTATATGAGCATTGAGAATAGATTGCCTTGTCCTATGCCATTATTGATTGAGATGGGATCAGATATGTTGTTATCAAACTTGAGACAGGCTTTGCAGCTCATTAACAGTAAGCAGACAAATTCAATATACATAAGTAGGTAGTACTCTTTTTTTATATATATTGTGAATAAGTCTATCTGTCACTGCATTCAGAAATGCTCCTTCTATATCCAGATACAGTACTGAAGCCACTAATTCTTTTTTTAATGCTTCTTTGATCCTGTCTACAAGATGATAGATGGTATCTATAGTCATTCTGTATGGTCTTTCTCTATAGTAATTAGCTGGCAGTCCTGAGCTCTTTTCTAGCATCTTTGAGATCTCCTTTGCAACTATTGCAGTAAGTAGCTTTTCTATTATACAAAGTAACACTATAAGTCAGTAAGCTTTCAGGACCTCATAGCAAGGTTTACCTGACTTTCTTAGTACTACTGTTGTGAATATTTGCTAACTACTGTAGTACCTTCCAGTTGCTAGAATAGTCTTATAGATACTTGTTAGATATAGCACAATGAGCTCTGCTATTTCTTGGAGTACTATATTCAAGATACCATCTGGGCCTGAAGCCTTATATGATGTCAGTGCCTTAATGTTACTTTGTACTTATTATTTAGTGACTACTGCTTTGAGGTCTAATAGTTGGGGGTATATAAAATTAGATACCACTGTATGCTCTGGCTTTTAGAGGAAGAATGCTTTGCTTAGTGCTTTTGCTTTTTTCTTATTTGGAACATAATTGATCTTAGTATTATTTTGATCTTTAATATGTAAGGTTGGGATTCTGATCTTGTCTCCATCACCTGCTAATTCTGTCAGATACCTATTCACTATCTACAACTTTCTCTCTGTGGCCTCCTCTAAGAAGTTTTTTCAGTGTTTTTTCTTCATCTTGAAAATAGCTGTCTCATATTCTTTCTTGTGTAACTTGTATTCTCTGTAGATAGAGTGCCCTTGTGAGTCTCTCCATTTGAACTTTTAGTAACTTAGCTTGCTAAACTTTTTCTTTATTTATTTAAAGTTATAATTCTATCACCTTTTTATGTGTAGACAAGTCTTTATTAATGGTATAAGTTCCTCAGTTATGTCCTGAAGGATTCTTATTAGTACTTTTACCTGTTTCTCCCTCACTTCTGTCATATTAATCTCCAATAGATCTATTAGCTCAAGCAGCCTTTGCTCTAGTCTTTTTTGAAATTCTTTCTAGCTTGCTATATGAAAATTTCTTGAGGGCTTTGAGGAGTTCTTCTCTATAGAGAAGTCAATGATAGTAATGATTGGGAAATAATCTATATTAGATGGGCACCATTCTAGGTTTACATCACAGCTAACTATGAGATACCCAGTGTGTTCAGTGATAAAGACATTGTCTAGTCTAGTGTATCTTTTAGATCTGTAAGTGTAGATCATTGGAATGCCTTAGAGAAGAGCCATTATCATGTTATGTTCTACCAGAATATATACAAATTTGTCTATTCTCTTTTTGTTACTTCTATAAAATAGATCACTATCTTCTACTCTGTCCCACATTGGATAATGTCAGTTAAAATCTTTATACTAGATAATGTGCTTGTCCTCTGAACTATAGAACTTAGCTTGCTTTCTAGTGAGGAAGCCATCCAGGTTATTCTGTGTATTATTTGAGTTATAAGGGTTATAGACATTAAAAATTACCAGGGTGCTATGACCATTCTTTATCTTGATAGTGGTGATATCATTGGTATC
Organism: Leucoagaricus sp. SymC.cos; assembly: GCA_001563735.1. NCBI lineage: Eukaryota > Fungi > Basidiomycota > Agaricomycetes > Agaricales > Agaricaceae > Leucoagaricus > Leucoagaricus sp. SymC.cos. The sequence goes on along the minus strand of LSHD01017144.1, from coordinate 4,233 downwards.
TAGTATATTGACTACTTTCCAGTTATTTGTATCTAGTCTCTTATTAACCCAGATGACTAAGTAAACTTTTCTTGCTGTAGAGTTATTTCTCACTAATGGGAAGACTTGCCAGTAGCAATTTGAAGTCTGTATATGACTAAATTTCATGATGTGCAGTTCTTGTATACAGACAATGTTCCAGTATTCCCTGAGCTTTCTGTAAATTAGATCTAGATAAATAGTCTTTAATTTGTTTATATTAAGCTAAAAGATTCTTAGCCTATTGTTTTCACTCTGTTGTTCTATTATTTCAGAAGTTGTAAGATGCTAGCACTGTTATCATATTTCTCTGTTTTTCTCTTTTATTTAAGGCCTTCAACTTTTTTTAAAAGGTTGGGCAGTTGCTGCTGAATGCTCTATAGCCACCTTCTTTGCAGTTTGCACATCTTATATTGTCTAAGAGACAGGTGTCAGTGTAGTGGCCAGTACTTGCACATTTGCCAAATATGTTAGTAGCACTTTTACAGTCTGAAAAGTAATATCTATATTCTTGACACTTAGTATATAAACAGATATCTTCTTGTCCTTCTCTACTTGATATCTTTATCCTATTATCATTATATAGCCTTTTTCAAAGACATATTTCTCTACTTCACTATTATCTGCCAACATGACAATAAGATGTGCTTCTTGTTAGCCTTCTCTTCTTCTGTATACTACATTAGCCCATCATGCCTTGATAAATGTTCTGTTGTTTCAGCAATTGTTATTTATAATCTCTTCTATTTGCATTTTGTCTTTCAGGTTCAGGTAGCATAATATGAACTTAACAACATAGTTAGTTATACAATGAGTAAAATCAACACTTATATTGAGATGTCTTCTGAATACTTCCAAATTGGCTAGTTTTCTTAGCCACTTCACTGTTTCTTCCATGTTACTCTCTAGTAGGATTCTTTTATTTCTCAGTTTCTCTATAGTAATGATTCTTGCTCTTTCTGAGACTCCAATCTACTTCAATACCTTTCTAGCTTCATTTCTAACTCTGATGTTGCTTGTGCTAGCTAGCTGGTAATCTTTGCTGATGTTGAGAAGCAGCTATATTGCCTTAGCTCTCATATTTTTTGGATACAGCAAGTATAGTAAGACTGTTGCTTGAAGCTTATATTGTAACAATAGAGAGCCTGGTAGCTTGGCAATAGTACCTGCAGGGCTGTTGAGCAGAGGGAAATGTTCATCATATACTCAGCTCACTGCATGTTTTTATACAGAAATTTATAATAGTACTTCTTCTACTATATTTAGCACTCTATTAACCTGTTCTTGAATTTGTACTTCAGTTTTGTGTAGTGAGTCCTGTACTTTTATCAGCTACTTGTCCAGCTTTTTGTGCTTATCCCATTTTCTTTCTCTAGCTCTCCCTCTTCTCTATTATTTTCTTCTTCAGATTATTGTTTTTCTCAGATTACTCTTCTTCTCAAGAGAATACTGATTGCTTTTACATAGTGCTTGAGGTCCTGTAGATTGAGAGACTCATTGTCTGTAAAGCTATATAGTAGATTAGCAAGATTCAAGTATAATAGCTTTAGATCTGAAGAGTTTTCTTATATGAGCTCATAAGTAATAAGCTATCTTTATATGTTCTTGATAGCTGATGCTGAGTCAGCATATGGCTATGTACTCTCCTTCTCTATTTTATTTTCTGAGGACAGTGAGGGCATCTCTTCCTTGTCTTTTTCCCCAATATCTTTATCTCTTGCTAGTGAGACTGTAGCTAAGGGCTTATATGCTGTAAGTTGTAATAGGACTATTGCTTCTAACTTTTGTCTATTTCTATTCTGCATGCTTATTGGCCTCTGTGGTATAAGGGTGGGTAGGTTGGATGTATATACAGTAAAAGAATTTAGAGTAGATTACTAGTTAGCAAGAAGAAAAAATAATATAATATTTCTGTTCTTAATTTCTAAATATAATATTTTAATAGTTAGTCTCCTAAATAGAGCCTGTGTAGAGGCTCAATTTTGGGGTCTTAGTCAGAGTGCCATATAGTAAGGGTAAGAAAGAAGTTTTTATATAAAATATAAACTAATTCAGCTTCCTCACATTAAATACACAATATCTCTTTAGACATTAATATTTTTATGCCTGATTATAATCTTAGACCTGTTAATACTCAAGTCTCTGCTTTTTTTCTTCACTGATATATATATAACAGTCTATTATATCTCAGCTTAATAATTCAAGCTCTCTCTGTAAGCTGTTTATCTGACTTATAAAATAATAGCTTTATAAGTTTATTATCTGTAAATAATAATTAGCATGCTATAATAAATATTTCATCTCATATTATTACTTGTACTCTTGTACAACAACTTCAAGCTATTTTCACTCACATATTTTGATCTCACCAATCTGAATTTATCATATCATCTCTTTCTTAAGGTTTTTTTCATGTGACAATAACTTATACAATACTTTTAGTTAGTTAAAATATAGGTGTATACAGCAATAGAAACAGAAATTTTATAAAAAGTGATATTGAAGATAAACTATTGTCTAACCTAGATATGTTCTTATTTTTTTTATTAATTTCACATCTTACAAAAGCTTGTGATAGATCTCTACTATAACTACTTTTAAGATAGTATGTATTATCTATTTTTTTTATCAGAATCTAATTTAGTATTTATAAGTTATTTTGTCCTCTATAAGTAATATTTTAGCCATACATAGAAAGCAAAATTAATCTATATATTCTTTTGCTCCTAAATATCTATTTACAGCTGCTAAAAAATAAAGTGTATTTGTTGAAAATAGAACTTCACTCCTTAAAAGCTTAAAGAAAGAGATTAACTCTGAAGATAAAAAAATTAAATTAGTATCAGAAAAGAAATATACAGCTATAAACTCAAAATATGATCTAAATACTAAACTAATATCACAGAAAATAGCATTTTATAATTACACTCTTTACTACTCTGCTTTTGAAGAAGCTAAGCTAGCTTTTTAAAGATACTTAGTTGTTGATGAAAACTTTCCTCTTTATAAATACTACTTAAATAAAGAGTGCTTAAAAAAAGTAATTATATAAATAGCTAGTAAGGATACTAATATTGTAAGTATTTTTATTACTTCTTCTTATTTTTTTTGCTTATAGAAAGCTTACCTAGTTGATAGAATAACTTATAATATAAAATATTTAGTACATACTTTATTTTATATATGATAAATACTTCTAATATATAGTTAGATATTCTAAGAGGCTTTAATATATTACTCTCTTATTAAACATTGTGTAAAAGAACTTATTAAGAAACACTATAAGAATCTTTTAGAAACTGATGAGTACAGTCAAGTAAAACACTTCAATCTTATTGCAAAGAACATAGCTTTAGCACTTAATACTGGTAAATATCACTTTGATCTATATAACTCAGTTGTACAAACTAAACTTATTTCTACTTATCTATTATATCCTCACAATTTTTATAAAGCTTATTTAACAAAGAAAATCTCAATCATTCAGCAATCAAAGTACTCTATATTGAGTATTATTATAATAACAAGTATATTACTATACTACTTATATATATCATTTTAGATGAATTCAAGCATTAAGTTCCTAAATATAGTATTATTTTTACTGTAACTACTGCAAGTTATTTATTTCAGTTGTGTACACTATACTCAATAGCATTTGATAGCATAACCTAGGGTCTATGCATATAGAAGAGTCCACTATGACATTATAGAACTATACAGTACTACAGAGTGTACTTATAATATTCTCTGAGATTGATGATAACTAGATTGCATGTGGTACCAGCAACTTTATTATAAAGAAATGAGGCAGCATTAAGAACTGCAGTCCCCTGCCTGGCACCATATGGAGCATCTTCAGATGACTGGTCATTATTGAAAAGGCTGACACAGGGGGTTAGTGAAATGCATCAGTGCATATCACTTCTCTCTGATACTGACTTATCATACTGTGAGTCATTAAATTCAGAGATAGTACAGGCAAGCAAGGTAGAAAAGAAAAAGAGAAATACAAGACAGAGAAGGAGAGAGAAGAAAGAGAAAAAGAAGAAGAGAGAAAAAGCAAAAGAACTAGTATATAGCAATGTGGAGGAGAAGAAAAATGTGAAGGTGAAGGTGAAAGTAGTGGACAGCAACATGGAAATAGAGGTATAGAAGAAAAAAGACTGAGCCAGAAGAGATTGTTGTACTGGTTGCCAGTTTCCACTGGCAGCA
>KQ963934.1:3075-15996 GCA_001563735.1 Leucoagaricus sp. SymC.cos | reverse complement strand
AAGCTGCCCTTGGTGGTATGAACATTAAAATGTCCCTATAGATTATGGGGAATGAACCTTATTGGGGCAGATGGAGATATCTGGAGAAAGCATAGACGTATCATGGGCCCGGCGTTTGGTAACAGTTTGTGAGTAGACGTTTGCAGTTGGAAGGAACTAAGAGTTTTATACCGCATTTTCCACAGATACGAGTATGTCTGGAAAGAGAGCGTTCAGACTTTCAAGGAGATGGTTTCAAGTGACGGATGGTTGAATAAGAAGTCTGTGGAAGTCCCGGCTGTCCAACGAATCACTTTCAAAGTATGGTCTTTGCCTCTTGATTCCATTCCCATTCCGGAGTCGTCCTTACCGAGATCACAGTATACACTTTTCATCATTGGCAAATGTGCTTTCGGTTTGCCATTCACTTGGTCCGAGCCGCCTACTGCACCGGACGGTACCATGTCTCTACAAGAAGCGCTTCGCCTCTCAAATGAGACGTTCCTGACGAGGGTCTTGACTCCAAAATGGGCGTTTAAGTTACCCATCGCAAGGTACGGCGTTCATTTCGGTGATACCTCCAGCAGTCTGACCTCCAGCCTGTTATCTCAGCCTCAGGAGAGCAAAGCAAGTAAACGACCAGTTATCGGGATTCATGCACCAGCAGATTGAAGAGAGAAGGCAAGAAGTGAGGGATGGGACGATTAAGAGGGATGATGTGTTCACGAGATTGGTACAAGCGAATGAGGATGAAGAGAGCAAGTATAGGTTGGCTGATGACGAACTCGTGGGTTCATTCGATTTGGGAGTCTGACCTGAGACGTGTTTGTATTGAAGGAACCGATAGATTGGGAACGTTTTTGTTATGCTCTTCGCGGGACATGGTGAGTTTGGTTTCTTACTGCTTTTGTTCTCCGTGACGTCTGGACATTCCATATAAGAAACGACGGCACATACTCTTGCCGCAACCCTCGGAATCCTAGCATATTATCCGGAGATTCAAGAAGAGGTTTATGAACACATCATATCTGTCATTGGGAAGACTCGTGATCCAGTAAGTGGCGTTGCCTCGAGCAAAGCAGCCAAAAACAATCGTACTGATATTAATAGGTATGGGACGCCTTTAACAAACTGGAAAAAGTCGTTGCTGTCTTCTTTGAATCATTACGATTATTCCGTGAGTTTGGTCCAGGTTGACGATCCGTTGAGGTAGTTTAACCCCTGAGTGATGTAGCATCTGGATTTGTCATGATCAGGGAGGCACGAGAAGACACTATCCTGACAATCCCTAATGAAGATGGTATGGAGGGTACCAGGACAATCCCAGTATCGAAAGGCACAGAGGTGAGGTTTATTTTGGGACTCGGCCCGAGTTCGTGGTTAAGATGGCCTCCTAGGTGATTGTGGATATGATTGGTGTTCGTAAGTAGAGTCTCGGCCCCTCACATGTTCTCATCGCTTACAGAGAGAATCACTTGCTAGAATACAATCCGCGCTATTTTGATGAACCAGGAAAATTCAAGCCTTCGAGATGGTATGGCGTGCCGGCCGACTCAGAAATGTTCACAGCTTTTAGCATTGGTAAGATCAGATTTATGATGACATGTTTCCCCGAATATCGACTTGTTACACAGGACCGAGAGCGTGCTTGGGAAGAAAGTTCGGCATGACAGAATCCGTTGCGTTCTTGACGTTATTGCTTAGGGACTGGAGGGTGGAACCGTTATTGTCGGCTGGAGAGACAAGGGAACAGTGGGGAGAAAGAGTCTTGGACGCTGAATTTAAGATCACCCTCGGCGTGGCGAGTATGCCCATTCGGCTTACGAGGCGAGACTAGGGGAAATACCTGCACATAATAGTACACTACCCAAATAGTAGTGCCTGCCGCTTGACGTTGGTGGGTCGCCTGACCCGTCAAAGTGTGACGGTTAAGGTGTTGTGCTGTCGAGTCTATGGTAGGTAAAGTGGCTTTGCTCCTTGTCACGCGGGAACGTTTGTGGAGAGTGAATTTGACTGTTTTGGAGGTGAGCTGATATGGCTAGGAGAATGAATTTGAAATTCAGAACTCTTGAGCGACTTGACCGAGTATGCGACTACAGGACTGTTTGTGTGTGTGTGAATGCCTCCACGATCCCAACCCACTCGTAGCTTGCTTGCGCGTTTGCGCCCAAGCCCACCGCAGTGATTGGCGAGTTAGTGATGTCATGTGTTTAATTTCCCCTTGTCCTGGTGCTCTTCAACCATAAGTACACAGCGGATATGTAAATTGTAGCTTCCAAGTACAGTAAGTAAGTAGGCTTCATCCCAAGGTCCGGGAAATGCCAGATTAATTGCTGAAACCAATTCGTACATCAGGCCACCCAGAAATAACTATGCTGCCGGAATCAATCCTTTGTCAACTGACAGTTGACCTAGAGTAACTATAAGTAGATCTAGTTGTCTCTAGACTCTACATTTACATTTCCTCGCGTCGATTCCGGGCGCCAACGCGTCATTAATTAACTTTAGGCAGCCACTAATTACGACGTCACGCTTTGTCACAATGCACGTGAACGAGTCGTTTGCGTTTGACTGCTACCTTATATCCAGCTGGACAGCGGGCAGGGTCCTCCTGTCCTGTGTTCTTTTCTCTCCACTTGTTTGTTCCCATACGACGGCCACCGTCGTTCTAGGTATTCCACTTGAAAACCATTATGCATGCACACTCATCTTTTCTAGAAGTTCGCCATTCTCAGAGGGTTTCTCGCCTCTGCGCCCCTTGAGCCGTAGAGTTGCACTTGAGGCGACCCCACCACCGCTCCGTCCCGGCTCCTGAGGACGACAGGTACTTGTCCCATTCAAGTTTCTTCGAAATCCCACTAATCTCCGAACAATTATCGCAGACGGTTTTTCTGGACGTGCACCACCTATCAGACAATCTGCAATCACTGTTCCAGCTCCTCTCCTCCGTAGTCGCAACCACCTACCTCCTTAAATGTCTTCGTTTTGATCCATCTTGTGGCGAATCAGTAGTGTCGAACGCTGCCAGGTCGTCCTGTGACACGTCTGGATAACTTGACCAGTCCGCCTGACCTACTTGCCATCCTTGGTCAAACCTCGTTGACCGCCCCCTTGTATCTGTCTCAGCCTTCTTCACGACCTCTAAACCCCTCTTGTCATGTCATCCACCCCATCTAACTCACAATCCCCTCATACCGCCCACCTCATGTACATCCCTCGAATCAGATCCAAACTCTCCACATTAGCGTACGACTCGTCAAGCTTAGAGGCAGGTGGCGCCCAGTCACCCTCGTCCTCCTACGGGTCGTCTGACGATGATATAGACGCCTGTCCGCAGAGACCTCCTGCTCGCAAACCCACTGTATCTCGTCTATCATTTCCCTTTGTCAAATCCGCCAAATCCCCATCATCATCAAACAAGGCTGTGAAGCCGACATCTCCACCCCTGTCGAATACCTCTTGCGTCGCTTCTCCCCCAATATGTCCTATTGAACCTTCTCCTAAACAGGGCGGTATCTCACGGTCACCGCCCCCTCCGATGATTGCGTCTCAGCCCTTCTCCCACCATCCTTATCACAATTCCCAGTGCCACAGTTATCATCACCGTGGTTATTCTCGTCATGCTCTTGCCCATATCAAATGGTTTTGGATTAGGCGAGAGGAGGATTGGGAGACTAGGGCCGGCCCTATTCGCCCCAACAAGCCAAAGCCTGACAAGTCATTCCTCGAGACTGCCCTAGACGACCCGCTCTCTTTCACCTCAGAATCCGCTCTACCCAAACGTAAAACCCCTCTCCATCCTGTGCACCAACCCCAGCATGCCCTCCCTCCCATGACCATTCATCCACGGCGAGGTGACTTGGTCTCTTTGCGCGACCCCTATTGCATCGAGGTAGATCGTAGCTTCGTCGCTGTCCCGACATGGACGATTGGGAAGACCCTGTGGATGTATGATGTCCACCTGGCATCGCAGGATCGTGTGCAGCCTGACGCTGAGACAGGCGAAGTAGCCGACTCGCTTGAGGATACCGAGAGCGAGAGCGAATCGCTTGACGCAGCGGCATCGTCGATGGGATATGGTGATGATTCCGATACAACGTTGGTGGATAGTGAAACAGAGAGTGAGCTGTCCCCAGGTGGGAGCAGCAGTACCGGAGTTTTTCGGGATCACGACATGGATGGAAAGCAATATTTGTTCCCTCATGATACCTTAATTAGCTCGATCTCGCCTATTGGCCGAGGCCCTTTGCCTGCCTCCTCTGACACTAGTCTTGCCCACTGGCCGCCTTTCGAGTCAAACTGGTCACACTCGGCTTACTCGGAACCCTCAATACCGCTGACAGCTAATAGCAAAGCCGGAAAGGCTTCAGCATGTCGATCCTCGTGGGCAACAGACTGGTGTCGACGCTGGCAGTGCATGATAGAGGTCTCGCATAGAGGACAATCGCCTGATGAAAACCCAAGATTTTTCATCGGCCAGGATGCTGATGATGCTACCGATTATTTTTCTGCACCATCCTCTTCATAATATGCACCTCCTGCATGCGTCTTCAGCCTCGATGGCTTCCATCCAGAAGCTATCAACCAGCAATACTTGGTATTTGTAACACTTTCCGCGGAATCCTTTTCGCATGGCATTTTTCTTTCATGTGGACCTCCTTTTAGCATAGGTTTCTCCCTCAGTTTTTCGCATTACCTCCGGAGACACGCCTCGTTGTGCAAGTATAATATTTGTCATTAGTCTCTATTCCCTTTTCCCTTGGTTTTGTCGATGTTGTTGTGTTTGCATGTCCGTTAGACTTCTCCCTTATCGCATCCCATGCTTCCCTCGCCCCGATTTCTCTTTCTCCCTTCTTCCACATGCCTCGTTTTTCGCATCGTTCTCATGCCTCGATTTCTCGATTACCTTTTCTCGTTCTACACTATGGCTCATTGAGTCATGTATCTGCATGTTGTGTACAGTACCGGCGTCCCGTTATCGCCCGCGTAGTACTGCAACTCGACGGTTCTTTTGCAGACAACACCCAGGCCACCAACTTCCGCCCAATCGCCAACCAACCATTCTCGTACGCGTTTTTTCTTTCTAACAGCATCCTTGTGATGCCCCCTTGATACCCTAGACCTCCTAGACTAGGCGCTTGCCTTAACACGCATCGGGGTGCCTAGAGCGCATTCAGTGGCCGCCCTCAGACACTTATGCTCTGCTACTTAACGGTATCTTAGCTCTATCTAACTTATCACTGATTTATTGTAAGGGGGAAGAGGTTCTTCCTTATCTCTCCCTATCCCCATGTAATCGATATAGTGCATGGATGGATTAACCTCTTTTCTTTTTTTACTCGGATCCTTTATTAAGACTTCTTTCAGGGTGTTATTGAACAAATAATTGACCCTGCAATGACGATCTTGTCGGAGAAGAATACAAATACCTCGTTCCCTATTGGCACATCAGATGCAATGCTACCAAAAAATATCCGTTCCCTCAGCATGTCATGCAACAAGCTCGAGCGGGTGTGCACTGCGGATGCGAAATGGCGTCACTCAACTTCGGTCAGGAGATGGGACATATTTGGCTCCTTTATCTCCTCAATGCCTCCATTATCTGACGCGCTTGCTTGCTTGAACGGACAACTGACGCGACTTGGAAAGCCACCTTATTATTGCGGCATGATTCTTGAAACACGTGGCCATAAAGAGGAGACACAGCTCCGACCGCAGTTGGCTTCGGAGAGAAGAAAGGTGTGGACTCTTGACTCGAACGCTGCGCAGCGGGATTGCAACATATTCCTCAAGTAGGCACGCCAGTGCACCGTGGATTTACACGCTGCTTTGAGTACTGGAACGTGGGCAGAAAACTTTCGCCGTGCAGTGACAAACTCGCTGCGGTCGACTTTTAGGAAGGTATATTGTCGCAAAAGTCTGGAACGCGTGTTGTCGCGAGGTGCCTTATTCTGACTCGCAGGACATCTGCGCGTGCAAACTCGCTGCGGTCGACTTTTAGGAAGGTATATTGTCGCAAAGGTCTGGAACGCGTGTTGTCGCGAGGTGCCTTATTCTGACTCGTAGCGCATCTGTGCATATTCTTTAAGGCCGACACTTCACGAGTCGTGCTCGCCCATCTTTTTGAATTGTTCCCACTCGCCAAGCTTCTGGAGTACTTCTGTCTGCGAGGCTAGGATTTTCACCTGTGGTCCCCACAATGAAGGGTGGCAAGGCATCCAAATTTGCGTCGACCCGATCAAGCGTAAAGTCTCGTCTCAGAACCAGTTCCCAATCGTCGTCGAGGACCTTTCGCAAACATCATAGCCGATTCTCAAAACTATATCGTCATCCATTCGGAACCCGTACATCACCATTTCGAAAACGTGCCAAAGTCTGGCTTCGGTCTCTCAGAGCAGGCGACAGCTACTATGTGAGCTATTCTGAATTAACTCGCCTTGTGCTGTTCTGACAGTTGAGTTATCTACTTGTCAGGAGTGTGAACCATGTCGAAACAGTAAACGGAAATGTGATCGGGAAGAATTACGCTGCCAATCTTGCGTTGACCGACACGTATCTTGCCCTCGAACGGGTTATTTCAAACGGTCGGTGATTGTGCAGGATCTGAAATTAACGGAAAAGGAGTACGAAGAGTTACAAGCGTATATGCCTCATCACAAGGGTCGTCCGCCAGGCAGTAGTCTGAAGATCTCTGAAAGTAGTAGCGAAGAGGTCAGTACGGACCCTGATCCTGAGAGCGAAGAGGATGTCGACCAGCTGGAAAGTGATATTGAGGACTCGGACAATCGGCATATGGCCTCGTCTTCAGGGGCGGCCCGTGCTAGTAGTCCATCAGCTTCATCTTCCAGTTCTGTCCCTCTGTCGAAGAGGAAGGCCACGCCCAAAATGCGACGACCCAGAGACGGGAGAGGTCGTTATACCACTTCTCGTTCGCGCTCTAATCCCAATCCCACCTACACCTCCCGTGCTAAGCCAAGTCTTCGTATCTCTAAAGAAACACCGACTCATATCGCAGAATCATCCACCGACCTAGCTCGGCATGAACACGTCATGAAAGAGCTAGGATCGATCCAATCCAGACTTGACATCATCCATGACTCGATCAAGACAATCTTACCTACTCGTCGCAAACTGACAGAAAACAAAGAAAACGAACCTGCTACCAGAGAATCGACCAAACGCAATGCCTTTCCTCATGAAGCTCCGTTAAAACAAGTCCAAGATAAAGCTCATGCCGGTATTACTCGGCCAACCCGAGCTCTATTGTCCGACCATTCACAGACAGTTCCAAGCTCTTCGAATATCGACGGGCGCCACCCGGACAGACAGACGCCCATGTCAGGCACCGTAAATCCGAAGCTTATTAATGAAGGCTTCGTTACCCCGACGACTGGTACCGATCAACGCTCATTGAACACCGGATTCCGCTTCTCCGTTGGAGGACACAGCGATTCGGACCACCCCCCTCTCACCCCTCCTGAATGTCTTTTACCTCCCATAGCGGCGATAGAAGAGTTACCTGAAGCAAGATCTAGTACTCGAAGCCCTTGAGAGTCGAATTTGACAGCGGTTGTTGTTCGCCAGTTTCTTCACCGATCCTTTTTGACGTTATTGTTCTTCGAGTTGATGCAATAGAGAGAAGTCACTGTTTCAAGGTTACCCGTGTTTGAGAAAAATCAGAACATTGTAGGTATTGAGCGTGTACATACGATGAGTCATACGAGGAATTGAATTGTACAGCATTTACAGTATTGAATCTTCTCGATTTTCTAGAGTTTTACTGATGTATTGAAGGCGGCGATGCGATGGAACATCAAACGTCGGACAATGTCATGACAGACGGCAGACAACCCGCCCTACACCCTCTTCTGCAGGATCGGATGGAAGAGAGTGGGCGAGTAAAATGACATCAGCCGCACTCCAGCCCATCTCCTGCAGTTAGAGCCTTCCCTGAATTTCTCACTCTTGTCCACACCCGTCCCATACTTCCTCTATCATAGTCTCAAACCCGAAGCTCATCAAATTCTGTCGTTGCGAAATCTCAGAGTCCTAATCGGATTTCATGAAGTCCCATTCTCAAGTATAGACTTTTGCCAGAAAGTGAAGCCGTCCCTCGGATATATATTTCCGTCGTCGACAAGTTGTCAATGCCGAGCTTTCAAAATCCAATTTCAGGCCTCAGTGTCAGTGCCTGTCCCACGTTCCGCTATTCTGGCGCCTAATGCCTCCCAGGCAGTTCTAAAAATTACCCCATTTCATTAAGGGCCTGTTTGACAACAAAGGTTTTGAAACCGTTGTCCACCAAATTTTGCTCCCATCGCTTGAATACCTGACGGTTTCGATTGCAAAATGGCGGGGAATTGGAAACGATGGGCTCGAAATGGCCGTTGCCGAACAGACCCTAAGCTTTGCAGTGTCGTGGCCGGCAAAAGCGGTGGAGCATCAAATTAGGTAGGCCGTGGGTTCTACTTTTAACGTGTGCTGCTGGAACAAACACGGGACACTCTATCCTTAATAAAGTCCTTGTGCCAGCATCACCATGTGCCCATTGACCCCGTCTTGCCTTCTCCCATGTCTATGCCCGTCTGCTGGTGGATCGTTGCCCTGGCACTATTGCAGTGCATAGCAGCCCAAACTACAGGCATTATCCACCTCTTTTCAAGTAGTCGCTGCTCTGGGAGTCATATGTCCTGCGGCGATATTCCGCCAAACGGGTGCTGCACAACTGGAGGTGATGTGTTTGCATCTGCTATTCTTGTGAGTCGACAAGAAGACGCACTGTAAGCGCATGATCGGCACTTTGCGGCCTAACCTGTCCTTGAGCTCACACGTTCATCTATTTCAGCCTTGGCGTTTACGCTCAAACGGAATGTAAAGGTGTTTCACGACAAGGAGTTTCTCTTGTCTGCATTCAGCCTACCTTTGCCTGTACGTGTTCCCCAACCCTCTACTTTACTTCTTAAGTTCATCCATCATACAGTCTCGGCTGCTCGTTGGACGGGCTCTGCGAAGAAGTCTAGACGGAATGACACAGAACCCTCTTCCGAGTTTGACGATTGCCGTCGACCGAACCTGATCACTCTCGTGGATGACAATGGAGAGGAGGTCAATATCACTATTCCTGATGGAGAGAACACGGATTATGAACGTGCATTTGTCCAAGGAGATTTTGTCAAGTTGATGAAACTGGCCAATATCAATCGTTCCCTGCGCTTCAGTCGCTGATTACTTGTATGTGTGGGGTAGCATTCGAGCTAGGAGAGGAACAAATAGACACAAATAGTTTTGGTTATCTCTGTCTCACCATCTATCACGTTGTCAACACCCTTGCTTAAGTCTACATTCGTTTCTCGTCGACATACAGCTCTTCTGAACTCAGAAAGCAGCTAGTCACTCAGGCTACACATGCGCCAATGCTATTGCTCGCTGATTTGTGACTACTCGGATTGTCGGGTCACATCAATCTTCAGAAGGGTTTTAGCAACTGATAGCAATATTAATGTACAATAAGTTTGGGAATGAACGGGTGATATCGTGACGCCACATTTGGCGAAGTCTGCTCACTAGAGCATTGAGTTTCACTATTATATAGAGAACGCTAGATTGACTCCGCTGCGCGCAATGCTCACCTTCACTTGTGGCTGAGACTGTGTTCATATTTTTACGGAATATTAATGACCATAGGTGGGCCGGCTGAGGTTACATCTCTGCCAACATCGCCTCCATAGCGCTATATATCGCAGCCTCCATCCTGAATGATGAGAGTTGGATTGGCAACTCGTACTAAACCAGTCAATTCCGAGTTTTGATGTTCGCTGATCTCATTCATCTCTATATCATACACTCTGATTCTTGTAATATCCAATGTGTTACATCGTGTACGAGTCTAGCCCTGAGAACCAATTCTATAATGGTCTACTTTGTTAGAAGATAGCATGAATGGTGCAATCGTTCACAGCGGTCATCGATATGAACGTGAGGACTCGGATAGTGACTGAGGGATCAAGAAAGCCAACAAACTTGAATGTTCGGCAGTCCCTTGTTTTTAAGTTTTAAGCGGGGAAGCAGATAACATGTATTAAAAGATAAGGCGCATGAGGGATTTAGAAAATTGAAGCGATTATAGGAAAGTAAGAAGATAATGGGAAATGAAGAAAGACACAAGAGCTATGCTTGGAGAGAACTTGAGCATTTATTCGTTGATCCAAGAAATGTGCATGTTTAATCCCAACGGAGTGCAAAAGGACCTAACACAAAATCATACATGTTGACGTGGATTGTTGTTACTGGAATCAAGAGAAGCGTAGTGGTTCCATTGGATTTGTACTTCATCATGAGACACTTTCTCGCTCTGGAAGAGTTCATGTGAGATCTGATGAAACTGGCTGCGATCCTTAAGGACAAAGGTACTTACCCAACACTCCAGTGCTTTGAAGACGCTTGTGATCTGAGCATCGATCACGTCGTCCCAATTATTGAGGTTGTAACTCAAGCATCTAGTTGGGTATACCAGGAACCCACCTTCTTTGTCTTTCTTTTGGATGGTGATGCCAAAGGAGAATGCAAAGCCATCTGTCAGGCAATAGGTTATATACTGCCGTCTGATCGAAAGAGATCACTATTAGGTAGCTGACACTTGAAAATGCATTTGTGACGCACTTGAGCCTGATGAGGCTAGAGTTTGGATGACATTTAAGTTTGAGTATTGGTAAAACTGCAAGGTACTTGCCATGCTATACATTGAATAATGACTTGTGGCTCATGACTCAGAAGAGCCTCCTCGTCTGCAGCCTGTCGCTTTGCCTCTACCACAAATATCTGGATATTCAGCTGACTTTGCTGGTCTAGGGTGCTAATCTGTGCCAAGACATCATTTTGCAGATCCAAGTCCATCACATATTGAGCTAGAATGAGATAATACACAGCGAGGCATCGTCACATCGAGGAACTGCGGGGATCTTTTTGCTTACCTTCTAGGGTAGTTGGCTTTAGAGACGATCTGGTTGCCCTTCTACCTATGCGAGGATGGACAATAGCATAATCGACTCTTCCTGTGAGCATCACAGTAGTTTCCCTGCCATAGCGAACACTGACAGGATCAGTGCCACCTGACAGTTCAAGCTTGTGAAATAGGTGCAAGATGCCCACTTCAGCTCTTTGAAACTTGTATAGTGCAAGGAGCCACACATCAATGAAGAACCTGGACCTCATCTCTGACTAGGTGCATGATTAAGTGAGGTTTAGTTTCTGTCCTAGTAATCCCAAACCAGTGATTCACCTGTCCATGAGCTGCTCTAAAAAGCTTCTGAAGCCTTGATTTCACTTGGTGTTTAACAGACTGCATCTCTTTTTTGTATACTGGACCATTGCTCTTGATTTCTTGCCTATTCTCATCCAAGAAAATCTCTCTTGAGAGATACTCCTCATTTTCCCAAAAATTGATAAGGGACTTGAGAAAACTGATTTTTTGAGTGACAAGACTTGCACACTCAGTTGAAGGGGTCTGCTGTGTATACTCATCTTCGAGCATTTCCTTGATGAGCATAGTGTGGCCAGATTGCGCTAATCTGACAAATTGGATGATTCCAGCCAGTTGGTAATGTTTTCTTCAAAATTGACTGAAGGATATCAGCTAATGAGATTTGGTAAGTCAGAGTCACAACCTAAGTTAACACAGCTGGAACTACCCACTTTTACACTTCAACCCTTCACTTTCTTATAAGCCCCTCTGTTCCTCTTCAGACAGGCCTTGAATGATTCTATGTCATCTATCCACTCCTCGTCTTCCCTTTTTTGCAGCTTTTTGACCAGATATCACAAAGTCTTGAATTGATCGGCTCCTGACATCGTCTCCAAAATCCCATATGCTGCCAAGATCTTGAGTTCATCTGTCACAAGATCCGATCTAATCTTTGCAAAAGTTGTTGATGAGAACGAAAGAAGGGCTTGGACAATTCTTATTCTGTCTTCACTGGTGCGTGGTTTTCCTTAAATAAGCCTAAGGATCTGAGCGACATCAGAGGATCTGGTTTTGTTGACATGGAGTCCTCCCATGCATTCAGTCAATTTCTCCGAAGCCTCGGTCATGCTCATGTCAGAAGTTGGTGGCCCATCACTGTTAGAAGGCAAAATACAATGACTTGGAAATCTGTACCAGACTGACTGCAGTTACATACCCTCTAGCATCGTAATTTGACCATGACTTGGCTTTCTGAGTCCTTTTATCCATGAACAAGGGTATGGGGTATGAAGACTCGCTGAGTTGTGCTGGAGAAAGCATCTGCCCTCTTCTGTTGGTTTATATCCTCTTGTGAACAAAGTAACCCTATATGATCATAATGATGCTGTTTGGGTCTACAAAAGCTCTTCAACCGATATAGGGTAGAAAGGATGGATTCTTTGATCCATCACTGCTCGTCCACCTGGAGATGAATTTTTTGTGAAGTACAACATGAAAGTTCTTGTTAAATTAACACAACCTCAGACTGTGGTGCCAAGGACAATGGGAACAGACACTCTGAGTTGGGAAAAAAGCAAGACACTTTGGTTACCTTATTTTTCAAATTAGTCTGGGAGATTCATATAACACTCACAAAACTGGCCAGCTGGGATCTAGTAACATCAATCTGGTCAGAATTCCGATCAGTCTCATCTGACTGGATTGAAAAGGTTCTGGCAACTACTTCACACATAATCATTCCCACTTCTCTTTGTACATATTACAAAAGGTCTGCCAGTATCACATGGCCAGGGGAAACAGTGTATGTAAGTTTGCCCGTGGCTACATCCATTTGGACAGCACAATTTGGGCCTAACCGGGTACAGTCAGCATCCCACAATGAACAACTGACTGTTTGAACCTGATTTTCTGCTGGCCAATTAAAGGATGCAAGTACCATGCGACGTGTGGAGTCATATGGCCACCACATTGCGTAGTTATAG
>KQ963928.1:9925-29335 GCA_001563735.1 Leucoagaricus sp. SymC.cos | reverse complement strand
CTGGTGACTTGCAGCTTGAAGGAATGACGAGAATGTCGAAGAGCCGTCCGCAAAGGTGGATTGTTAAAACCTTCTGCGGTTCTTCCATACGTGATGCACGATGGTTTGACACTTTGTGATCATCTCCAACTTGTTCGCCGTTGCTTCTAGAGCCTTCCAAGCTCAGTAAGGAGCTGTCCAACACCAACGAAAAGACGTGACATTGACAACGGGAAGGCTTGGAAGAATGGAAAAGACACTGTCGGGTTCAATGAAGCGCCTGTCGCTATTCACGGACGTCCACCATGGAAGCAACAGACTAAATATCGATAAAAACAGAGAATGAACTAGCTTTTCGCTGCTGATACGGAGGATGCTCGTCATTTGAATAAATGCTCTACAAAATACCTTAGCAAAACTCTACTATGATTGAAAGCGACAGACAAAACACTCACGCTACGAACCACACACTAAAGCATCACCTCTAGCCCATTCCAGATCCTAATACTACACTCCTCCCCTGCATACATCAACGATCTTACGAAGACCCTTCAACCACATAATAGAGTTGTAGGTCACCATCGCGCCCGACGCCATCAACGTCAAAATTCAACTGCCACCTGTGAGTCTTCAACTCCAAGAACCAGGAGGAAGACAGTGCAAAGACGACGCATATACCCAGAATGATGAAAAGAGATGCGAAGAAGGGAGATAAAATCAAGGCGAGGGGTCGAGGGTGAGCGGTGGCATTGAGGACAACTCGAGCGAACAAGTGCCCTTAAGCTATGACCTATACTTGTCCGAGAAAATCAGCACTTGCTTTCTTGAGTAAAGTTGAACATTACCTGCGCGTTGGGGATACCATTGCTCAGACATGTTCCAGAAAGCCACAAGGCGACACTCGAGGGTTTTCCAGCTTCAAATACATCATTTCAAGGTTCATGATAACATTAATGAGAGACTTACAAGAGCACCATTAAGATCGTGACAGCAAGCCTTCCGATCGAAGGGATGGCCGACGAGAGATCAATCATTTGTGCCGATTCTTGAGTGCTTTCCGTATCTCACAACTAAATTAGAGAAAATTCTCCCGGAAATTCTTGGCACAAACAGCTGGAGTCAAACGAGTGAGGCAATTGATTCTAAGAGCCGGTAAAACTGACCTGCGTAGTCCAAATACGACCACTTAGCACAAGCACATGCGTGTAAGAAGTGTGCAGGTGCCATAGTACGTTGCGATTGAGAGCACCGTGATACAGAGGCCATGAAAAGACGATTTCAGTTGGGTGAGATGAGGCGAGGTGTGCTTGAGCCTTCTAAGAGTTCGAATGTGAGTGATCTGAAATTTGCCTTTTCCCACGACACTGATGTTCGTCGGAGTTACTTCCAGTCCTTCGTCTTTCCAGTGCAGTGAACTGAAGCTTGTCCACCCATGGATCTTGTTTGATTTTTTTCACGAGGAAGAAATGCTTTCTCTGCAATTATTCCTACCGGAATACGCAAGCCGACTTTCGGACTCCTGGCCAGTATCTTCCGGGCCTCCCGGTTTTTCATGTTCTTTCGTCTGGCGTCATACTTTTCTGCGATAAATTACATCCTTGAAACATCGGTACATAATTAGATCAATTCTGGCAACAACTCGGTCCAGCTCTATCCTCCTGGCTCGTCTTACGCCGAGGCAACAACCACTCCACCATGTGTATTCTTTGATACTTGATTTTACCCTACTCAGTTTCCCGCACCCAGATCAATATGCCTCATCTTCATTCATTGGCATAGTCGCTGTCGGAATTTGTATGACTCGAAAATTAAATGTAGGCCGTGTTGCGGCCACGCTGTATCTTGATTCTCCAATTCCGAAGGCTCACACGACTAGTCAAGACTGAGTGCAAGATACTGTGTTTCTTTGTTATCGCCTAACATAGAGCCAGGTTAACGGTTTTATCACTGCGAACGACTGTTTCTCGAACAAGGCGGGCTTACTCGTTGGTTTCAAGATGAACTTACTTGGAGGTGGACCGTTAAAATCACGTTGATGCCTAACAACACCGAACGAGGCGAAGAGACTCCTTTAGAGGGTATCCTTGAATGCTTTCGGTAAACTTCAAAGCTCACTTGGAACGAATAAATAGTAGATGACACCTGTCATCAGAATCAGCGAGGAGAATTCCGGTCTAGCCTGGTGCGACCCCGTACCCATGTAATGAATCTTGAAAACCCATCTGGATTGAGATCGTCGGTCCGAATTATGAAAACAATGGTTGAGTGGAAATTTGATAGGTCTGGATCACCTTCGATGGCCTTCATGAGCGTTAGCACCGCGATCTCTGAAATCTCAGGCCCTGAACTATGGATGAAATAGAACGACTGATGGTCCAGGGTTTCCATGAGCAGAATAAGTCTGGTGACAGTAACTAACCACAACAGGACCTCGAGACCTCCCAGCGACTGCGATATCTCTGTTTTTGTATCCCTTTATTAGGTTCTCAGCATCACTTGGCACTCAATATCCACAGCCGTGTACCTCACCATCGCAGAACCTATAACCCAGCCCTCTAACGGAATTTTGTGAAGAGACATGTAGATACGACGTGCGAGGGTATACGTGCCTTCAAAAGCCATTGTGATAAAGGTGTACGCCAGGAGACACCTATTCAAAGTTCGTGTGTCACCCTAACTTCAAAATTTGGGCGGCGAAACTCATACTTTAAAATGCTGACCAGAAAACAATAGGTGTAAAGCGAGAACTCGAGTAACATTTTAGGTTTGTATCCAACGCCTCCGACGGCTGAAAAAATCATACACCAATTAGAAAATACTTCTTTCCAATCACTCCCTACGTCTCTCTTATTTCAGATCACGATCACGCTCATTTTTCTAGCACTCGTGGTTATATAGCACTCACATTAAATACAGCATAAACAGGCATAACAGATATGGTAAGCAATTCTCCTATCTTAGCAGCGTGTGTGTTCATTCTACTTGACGCTCCGGCTCGCCCTGTGAGTCCGTTACCCATTTGTTCCCGCAATCTGAGCAACTGTGGAAACATTCATTTGTCGAAATGAGCGAGATTGAAAAGACGTGACACTTACATTGAGAAGGTCTTCATGAAACGGAAAATATTCTCTGTTAGTCGTGCTCCTCCGGCTACTCAGACTCCTACATACCTTGGAACGAACAGTCTGGGTGTTCAGAACGATCGGGAATGAGCGGGTTCTTTTCTGCCGGCAATGAGTGCACTCATATACATCAGTCTCTTCAACGTCTTGCAGGATTCCCAAGTTTGCCGTGTTCTTTGTTGGCACACCCTGCGTTGATTTTCAGTGTGAGTTCCACGGCGAGTCGAGTTGATAGCATCAAGAAACAAGAGAGACTCACTCCTGAAAAGACATCTTTCATCCATTCCGCAACTCGAATACCCCACTCTTCCCCTTCCCCACTTGATAGCGCACAGTTGAGGCTAATATGATTATGATCCTTCACCACATCCATCCTAACAGGTTCGCCCAAGTGCCATTCTAGCAACCTCCAATAATCCAACCCCATTTCCATGATCCACTTCGGCTCAAATTCCGCCTCAACAAGTAAAATCTTCGGTAACTTTGCTTTCGGTAGGTTCTCGAATGACTTGATCAGAAGCGAAATTGCCGAGTTTTCTCTCGCGCTCTCTGCTGAGCCCCAGTGCGCCTCAAATACCCCGTCTCTCGTATCTTGAAAATATTTGAAGGGACCGGAAACAAGAGCAATGCCTTTTATCTTCTCACGAAGATCCGATTCGACGGGTATCAGAGTTGCATGAAAGACCAACGTCGCAACATGGACAGCGCCAGCTGAATGGCCCATTATGAATATTGACTTGGGGTCGGGGTTTGGTGTTGTTTCGGAAATCAGGCTGGAAGCGTGGCTTGAGCTCCATTGGATGGCCTTTAAAACATCCTCGATGGCACTCGGGTATTTGTACTCAGGCGCAAGACGGTAGTCGGGGATGATTACGATGAAACCTTGTCGTGCAAAGAAGGACCCAAAGCAGCTGTACACCAAGTCCAGAGGAGGAGGAAAGTTACGAGCTCCTGAGACAAAACCGCCGCCGTAGACGAAGAACAAAATTGGGGTTGACTCGGTCGAAGCTGACGTTGCAGGAGGATAATATATGTCAAGCTACCAAGCATTTCATGAGTCCGACAGCGTTTCTTCTGTTCTGCGCAAAGAGATGCATACATAATGACGGTCCGTTTCCCCGTATTTGAACGTCTTCTTATTGACCGCAGTAATCAGAGGACGGTTCTTTTCGAGGAGAGGTCGGAAAGCTGCGAGGGCTGTACGGTAGGTGAGTGACAAGCAGTACGTGCATATGCGTCATACACTCACTCGGTGCCCTTGTGATCGACGGACTCACGTTCCACGGTATGCCTGGCAATTTGTCCATGGGCTTTGCGCTGGGGTTGGTACTACTGATAGCACTAATCTATGGCTCGGGAGAGCATTTATATTCTCTCAGATAAGCAGAAAGTACACACGGGCGGCTGCCTGTTGAACCGTTCCAAAAGCAACCCAACACTTTCGCATACGCATATCCACTCGTATGATTCACATAACTTGTATTATTTTTGGAAGGCTATTCATAGCCTGGAACCATGGCACACACGATTTGTATGCCGGTAATTCTGGATATGCGCCCGACGGTATCACATCCTTGGAAGACCTCGGTGGCGGGCTAAATCCTGCTAGGGCTAGGCTTCAAGTGTCAGAAGTCGAGGAGGGATCAATTTTAATTGAGAAGAATCGGTGGTACAGGTGATTGCCGAGTGATAAAATGTTTCGTCAAATAGGCCGCTGACGAGGTATTTGGCTTGAGACTCGCTCAAGCGTAAGTACTTCGAGCAGTGTTAAGGGCATGTCATGGGCTTATTAAAGGGAGGTGGATCAAGGAACGTAAAGAATCATGAGCCCTAGGGCTTTGGAGGACAGGTTCAGAGGACAAAATTGGTTTACTTTGTTAGTTCAAGAACAGCTGATTAAGTCGATCCATCAATTCCGTGGGACTATTGCCAACACCGTTAGAGATAGGGGCCATCTTGTCAAGTGAGGTCTGAGCACAGTTTTGTCGAAACTCATGGATCGGCCGAGTTACAATTCACCATCAGACGTTTTCGTACGTGTAATTCAAACCTCGACACCGCCCACTTCATGAACAATGTGATTTCTGTCTGGGACTCCAGCTGGATATCGAGATCGACGGCGAACTCGTTGGCCGAATCGTACTCAAGCTCTACGATAACCTCGTCCCAAAACTAGCGCGCAATTTTCGAGAATTAGCAACCGGACAGAATGGATTTGGGTACAGAGGCAGCCAGTTTGACATGATCTGGGGTGCTGCCATACAGGCTGGGGAGATAACAGTCGGGCCTAGTGTTACGGGCTACAAATCAATTTACGGTGGCAGCTTTCAAGGTGTGTTAAATTTTAAACAAGGTCAACAGGCTTAAGTGAACTATCTAGCCGATAACTGGCTCGTCAAGCATGATAAACCAGGAATTCTGACTATGGTGACATCCAATCCAGGCCAGTTGATTATGGGATGCAAGTTTCAAATCTTCAGGCATGCTTCACCCTGGCATGATGGTTATCACTGTGCTTTTGGTGAGTCTTCTTATGACGTTGAAGCCATTTCTCTGCTTCGAGTCATGATCCATTATCTACTCCTTAGGTGAAGTGGTGAGCGGAATGGATATCGTTGAACAAATAGGGCGTCTTCACCCCAGCGATGGGACTCCTTCAAAACCAGTTACTATTGTAAACTGCGGTATAGTGCAGGCAGACCTCTCACTGAAAGGTATGTAACTCATCATGTGGTAGTGACTATCTATAGGCTATGTTGTTGATCCACGTATGTACCGTATCATGACTCGCAGTAATCAGTCCACTCGTATAGTTGACCTGATCCGGGATATGCTAACCGACGATTTCACCTATAATAAACTCAAAACACTGAGAAACAAGGACGCAGAAGTGATCGTCGATATCATGCAAAAGGTTCGTACGACCAATGGCTTCTTCAAGATTAAGCTCACTTTCACAAACCACAGACCCTAGACACTCAGGAAATTCCTGACAACCTGCGACATTCCATCATACGGAATATTATACGGATCTGCAAAAATTCAGGGATCTTTCCGCCTTGTCTCGGAGTTTATGGAATCAGGTTGGACGACACTAAATCAAAC
Organism: Leucoagaricus sp. SymC.cos; assembly: GCA_001563735.1. Lineage (NCBI taxonomy): Eukaryota > Fungi > Basidiomycota > Agaricomycetes > Agaricales > Agaricaceae > Leucoagaricus > Leucoagaricus sp. SymC.cos. Next base: position 23,129 of record KQ963928.1, on the reverse strand, counting down.
AATTCAGGAGGGTTTGGCGATGTTTACAAGGGTACTCTTCGCGATAGACCGGTTTGCGTAAAGGTCTTCAAACAACAAGGCAAAGCAACCCTCAGAGAACTGATTACGGTCGGGTTTTCTATCACTGTCATTGTTTTTCCGCTAATTAAATGTTTGACAGAGTTGTGTAGGAGAAGCGATTGTATGGCGCCAGTGCAAGCACCCGAGCGTTCTTCCTTTTTATGGTATATTCCGGTGGAAGGACACTATCTGTCTGATATCCCCGTGGATGGAGAATGGAAACCTCAGTGACTTTCTCAAGGCGAATCCGGATGCACCCAGACTACCGTTCGTAAGTGATAATTGTACTGCTTCCTATCAGAATCAAATAGCCGTCTCTTATGAAAGGGCTATGATGTCACTGACGGTCTGGCCTATCTACACCGTCAATCAATCGTCCACGGGGATCTAAAAGGGGTAGGTCTTCTCGTCTTCACAACGTCTTTCGTTATCCTGCTAACAAGACTAGGCAAATATTCTCGTGACACCAGGTGGCTCAGCCTGCCTCGCCGACTTCGGTCTATCCTCCATCAAGAACCTCGCGGACCAACAACGATTTTGGACTCAACAAGGAACCATAAGTGAAGCCGGAGGTACACCACGCTGGCAAGCTCCCGAGCTTCTAAGCGATGAGGGCCGAAAGGATCCGCGTCCTACATTCAAGTCCGACATCTATGCGTTAGGTGGTGTCATGTACGAGGTACAGTAAATCCAAATATTTACCATGGTTTCGTCGTCTGCTTATCATGATACACGTCAGATCTTCACGGGTCGCATCCCATTTCACGAAATCCCCAACCCTCTTACCGTCATGCTGAATCTAGTCCGATCCAAGGACGTGCGGCCTACTCGACCTCCCGTGACTCAGGACTCGGAGTTGCTGGATGAAATTTGGCAATTAATGGAGGAATGTTGGGATGCTGAGCCAGAAAAACGACCAGCCATCGAAGAAGTGGTTAGAAGAATACGAGGGGTTTATCCTGGACCTTTTGTGCTGATGCGATGGATGATGTGGATACGGCAGTGGCAGCAGCAGCAAACCAACATTTTGCACGGAATAGGACTCTTGGAAATGACCTTGGGTGGTCGTTGGGTGACGAGAAACGAAATGGATGTCCTTGAACGATTCACAGATCCCATTGAAGACCAAGGAGATCCTGGGTACGACCGACATTATGAAATTTCCTCGTAGTTTCCCTTATCGCATCATCCAGTTTTGCACCTCACTCGATTCTCGGCATATGTAAATAGATACCACTGTACGGGCTTACAACCATGGAGCTATGCTTGTTTTTCGGATTTTGGGAAACGTTGATAAAATAAGTGATAATTATACAAAAGCCCCGCCTAATGCAAAGTCATAAAACAGATTTTAACCAGTTGAACCAGACCGATGACAATGAGTGAACAAAGAAAGCTAAAAGATGACTAACTTGATTACAAAAGCCATAACCATTATGTTTATTTCCAAAAGAAACCCGAGAACAAATGAAATGCCTACATAATTGAAAGGGGAGAGTCGTTCAAATGTCAAATTGATGGTCAGCCTATCGCGCCGGGCAGTGAAATAACTGAACTGAATATGAACCTCATGGTATATAATCGCCAGTAAAGACGCCGAAATCCCAACTCACCCTCGTAATCTTTAGACTGGCCGCAAAGCATCATGAAGAGAACCATATTATACGCAGGCAAGCCACCTTCCGCGACCACCTTTTCCGAGCGCCGCGAAAGTGATCAACAGGGAGACAGGATCGGAGAGCCTAATGTCAAAAACATTGATCCTCGCGCCGGAGATCAATTGCCGACATATCGAACACCACACCGACCACATTCCCTTCTTCCAGGGATAATCTAGCGCTCATGTATCGAGCATCCCACACTGACATCTTCGGTTGACATTCAGACTGTGGTGTAAGGTGGTTGGAAGTGTAAAGCCAGAACAACTCAAAGAACTATGTTCATATGAGAGTCTGAAAAGGCCAATGTTCGTGAACTGGAGATAAGGTGGATGGATTTCGAAGCTAATCAGAATCAGGTACAGAGCGCCGCGACAGGCACGATAGACGGCGGCTAATTATTATTCGCGGATTCGACATCTGGGCGGGAGAGGGGCGGTTGGAAGAGAGGGTATGTCAATGGCAGCCACGTCAGGATGAGGGCGTATCACATGAGGGACATTTCGAGTCTTCTGACCAGAAATGGAAAAGTGCGAGAAGTCGAGGAAAAAGCCTGTTCCCATTGGAAACTAAAGCGCCAAGATTCGAGAAGGAGGGCGGAGAAGAACGATCAAAGCAGATAAACTTGAAAAACCGAATGTATGCGGGCGTGTCAATGATACGAGTGAGGATCGATGATGAAATAGAGAGATGCGATAGTGATAAAAAGCGTCCAAAGAGCGAAGCGAGTGTGCCTTATGTGGTGTTCTTAATGTGAATGAGAGGATGGGAACAATTGTCCGGGTGAGCACAAGTCTACTCGTATCGTCAGCCAACTGCTTATTACCGCAAGCTGAAAAACGCGCCTTATGGATACTAGTGGAAAAGACGAGGACTGATATAACCACGATAATCTGCTCTTAGCAGATGATGCAACCACAGCAGCCTGCTCCAGAATCGGCGTCGTTTGCACCAGTCAATGCTAGAAACGAAGCAGTGTCTGTTTAGTGGATGAATCAAAAGCAAAAGGACAAACTAACTTACCATCGCTGTTTTTCCGCTTCTTTTTGATCGTGCCATCCTCGCCCGAAGGGCCATGCGGCGTTATGGACAGATGCACAATTGTAGGTTGTGGTGTATTGGGGAAATTTTGAGCTCTATATGCGCATATAGTCAGGCCGCAAACCATGGGTAACAGCATCAGACGTACTGGTGAAGGTCTCGTCATCCTGTAACATCTTGCCCAAATACAGCACACGTAGATAGGAAGGCGCCGGCGGGCGCTCGCCACACCAATCTAGGACCAGAAACAAACATGAGCATGATCTATACTTATCAAACACTTGTCTTCTCACCGTTGAGCAAGGCTGGAGAAGATCTTGAGAAGATCAAGACTCGGATCATGTATTCATGGTGGCCTAAAGTATCGGAGGCGGCGTAGTTTATGGGGAGGAACGGGAAAGAGAGCAGCCCAAGCTTGGCTATGAATCTTCTCTCGAGCTGGACGAGAAAAGGTACGAACAAGGAACTCAAGCCCAAGAAATTTCTGTTCCCTGGCGGCAGACACCAAGCAACAGGACAATACAATGGTAGGGAGATGCCGGTCAATGTGCGAGACAGTGCCATCGCTGACAAATGCAACTACATAGCCCGGAAATTAACGCAGCGCTCCACCCTGCAAGACATACAAAACAACGTAACCCAACGAAGGCTTCTCTATCCACGTTTTTATTCTTTTCAATCGTCCTTCCTCAACTCTTCTCCCTACACCCTCCCCCTCTTTCCCCTCCTCTTCCCCTCGCCTTCCCGGTTTCCGCACAAAGTCATGACCAGCGATGACCGACCAAGAAAGCAACTCAGCCTCCAAGGTGTCTTCGCACGAAACGGCCGTTGGCGGAAGTAACTCGCCGAAGTATGTGGAGCAGGCCCAGAGCAACCAAAATATGTCGCTCTGGAAATATATTATGCAGGATGTAGACCCCAAGCAGACCGTTGGTCCATTGGCGGCGTATTGTTTCATGACGGGTTACATGTGCGTCATCATCAGCAATTTTTCCAGAAACCCCTAACCGACTCAATCTTCTTAGCGATGTAATTTCATTCTCTGCCATCTTCGTATGGTGCGGTTTCTCAAACTGGAAACTTCGCTAAGGTATGCTTTATCATCTTCAGCTACGCCGCGACGTCATCTCATCTTTATTTTTTTGCCCCTGTATCTTAGCTTGCTCTGGCTCTCGCACGTCTCTTCGAAGGTCCACCAGGCTTCCGGGACACCTCATTCCACATAGCCGATCAACAAGCCCTCTGTTCTCTCCTTTCCTTCCAACTAGGTGCTTTCTTCGGTCGTCTGGGCGACAAAATTGGCCCACACAAACGTATCTGGCTTATCTTTGGAACATTCATGCAAGCAGTATTGACTATGGCCGGTGCAATCGCATTCTGGAAATCGGGGGAACCAAGTATCTCAGGAGCACGCGATGATCCCGCATGGCACAACATGTTGACATTCGTCGGTTTGGCGTTCATGAGGGCCGGTTTGGGTGCACAGGGTATTGTTGGAAAGCGATTGAACCCTCAATTCGGTACAACTAGTTGCGTATTCCCTCCATTTCTCCGTTTACTACTCGCAACTTACTTTGAAAAATAGTCGTATTGACAACTGTCTGGGTTGAACTCCTCACTGATCCTGGTCTTTTCCAAATTCGCAAGCGCGTCACGTCTCGCGATCACAAATTAATCGCCGCCATTTCTCTCTTCCTCGGTGCTTTTATCGGTCGTGCCATTTTGGGTAAACTGGGTACCGCAGGCGCTTTGGGCGTTGCTGTTGGTTTCCGCGTGTTGATGAGTCTTCAATGGATCTTTGTTCCTTCCAAGGCTCAGCCTGCAAGATCATAACGCGATGTCGTTATCACTGCTCAGGTACCGACACTATTTCCCTCGCCTTTTTGGGGTTTTGGTTGTGATGGACCGTTGGTAGTTGGGCCTGACGATGATGGTGTTGATGAAGATTTTTTTTCTTGTTGAAAACGGTTATCCCCTCTGAGTCACGCATGCGACGATTCGAGAGAAGCAAAGGTATAACCAAGCTTTCGCGCTTTCTTGATCCCCTTTTTTCTTAGTGTTCACTATAATTCCCAAATTCCCATTTTTTTAGATGTCGATTGTTGACGATACCATTTTTTTGCCTACTTGGTTCTCATTGTTGATAGTCTTTTGTCGACTTTTGAGGGGCTACTAGTAGAACTAGGCAATATTTCTTGATCTTCTTGCTTTACATACATACGCATACACATAGATGTACCAACAATGAGAATTGAACAACAACGTAGAGCCAGTTCTCCAGTAAAGAAAAGGCCAAGTTTGGTTGATAATGACATCATTGTGATTGGTTATGAGCAGGAGTACCATTTGATTGGCGGTTTAAGGGTTCACCGGTGAACGGCCATCAATCGAGCTTGCAAGTCGGCATCTATTTATGAGTTTCTTCCCATCCTCATCGCCAAATGCTCAGCAACCTCAGTAACGCCTAACTCAATAACGGGACCTTTGTTGAATTCAACCAAGGACAAAGCGGTAGGATATTCCTCAATCAAACTACCTACAAGGTCTTTTAACTCAATTCTTTCAGGTATTGACTTCCTGCTCGAGTGTTGCCTCAAAGGCGCTGCCCATGATTCTTATGCCCGCAGATCAAAATTGGGCTATTCTCCTGGTACTCGAACGCAAATATTCAGGATATCACGGCATGGACGACGATGGTTGTTCGAGAAAGGCAGCACCGCCTGTTTTGGAGGCATCGAGCTCCGGAGTATTAGGCGCCTTCTTTTCTCGTAACGGAGTGATCGATCCATCCCATTTCTTCACAACAATCGCCTGCCAGCTGGCAATGGAGATTGACTAGTACAGTGCTAGCCTCGACCGCAGAGCACGCCGCAATCCGACCCTCCTATCCAAGAATCTTGCGACTCAGTTCAAAGAGCTGATTGTTGAGCCGTTTTTGGAGCTCGGAAAACAGGGTATGCGGATCGGACAAAGAGTCATATTCGTCGACGGCCTCGACGAATGTGATGGGAGTTCTCAACAGTCGGAGATCACAAGCTCGTTGCAGAGTCTATTCATATCCTGGCGACCATATTCCCCTTATCTGGGCTTTCTTTAGCCGTCGCGAATGACAGATAGTCGATAGCTTTGACGGTGGCTTTGTATCGCCTGTCTGTTGGCAAGTTGAACTACCTGTCTCGCGTGAGCTTGACAGCAAAATCAGGCTCTACCTCAATGAAGGTGTACTTCGAGCTACTCGTGGAACGCCCCGGAGATCGTTTGACCACTCGCTGCAATGGCCTTCCGAAGAAGACCTCAACAGGCTGGTGGAGATGTCGGCCGGTCTCTTTATCTATACAGCTACCATCGCAAGGTTCATCGCTGATCCAGATTCTCTTGGTCCAGAAGAACAATTGCGAGACGTCTTAATGTTTCATTCACGCCTTGAAATACCTCACTCCACTGATTCAAGTACACCCTCCAACCTTTTGGCTGACCTTGGCGCTTTTCACCGCATGATTCATGCAACGTATCCCCGCTAAGGTTCTCCCTGTCCTTCAGCACATTCTTCTCTGCCATCAAGCACTCTCACAGAAATTCGGGCACCATACGATTGGGCTCCCGGCGAATCTCTTTGGTATCACCCTGCAAATCTTGAAGGAGTCTTTGTCAAGGCTTCACTCGGTTCTCATGCTCAAGGAGAATAATCTGGGGGAGACCTGGGGCTCGGAAACGATATTCTTCTATCACGCATCATTTGTTGACCGCAAGAGATCGAAGCAATTCTGGATTGAGGATTCAAGGAGTTGGCACTCTTTGGTCCTTAGGGCCTTGCACATCCTGAATGGGATACATGACATGTCAGGACTTCCACGCTGCAAGCCAGTTCGCTGTGGTTTTCTACGGCTGTATACAAGTAACTGACACTTTGCATCCAAGGTGCCAATTATCGTAGTTTCGCCCCTTTCGTAATGAGGAATCAAAATAAACCATTAATGTACAACTTTCACATCCTAAAACCACCAAAGAAGGAAGATCCACAGGGCGCGGCAATCGAAAAACAGGATCCCGAGGTCTGAAGGTCCAACACGTTTGTTGTTTCGTCCGTCACAACAAAACCTCGACCCGTGTGTGAATGGTATGTTGGCCTGGTCGTCAGTAGCGTTGTCAGCTACAATGGGCCTGCAATTCAGTGGGATAGCGCTCAGTGGATGCGAGCACGAGGATGGTGGCAATGAAGAGTGAGGGAGCTACTCCACAAGTTGAGGGAGGAGAAGGCCCCAGCATGATTTCATCGGGAACACGCTGGTGCTGCCTAGTACTAAAAGTATCAGAAACGAGCCAGCATAAAGAAAGCGTGAACGGTTCATACAAATTTTTTCCGAAAGCGCAAAGGGCAGTATTTACGGTCTATAAAGCGCTGGTGAGGACCGGCATTTCACTATAAGCGCTCACTGAGGCTCCCAGCACACAATTCGACTTCCCACCCTCCCAAGCCGATGATCCACCTGGTGGAGCTTGTATGAGTTGTGCATAGACTTTGTGTTACTCGTGAAAGCATCTAGGGTCTTTGAGTGAGGGTCTTTCCTCTTCCAAACGCGAATGAACGATGGGCAAGGCAAATCCGGAAAGGGAAACGTATAGGCGCCTAAACGAATCCAACATTGAACTCGAGCCTCTAGTCTGTATATTCCACCACAGCATATGGCACATACTTAAAAAGTTGCGTGTTGGTAGAACAGTACTCGTGAGCACGATGAAAGACTTACGACGGCTGTCCTTTGTCCCGAATATGCAGTTGTCGTCCCGAGGAGCTCAACAGATAGAAAGCAAGACGTCATGGGCCGTGTGAGCGTGACGAGCCTAGCATATGCACAGAAAATATTCTTGACGGGATTGAGGATAAGATGGGATGACTCGGTAGGACGTTCAACCAGGGTAGAGGTCGCGTTGAAGAAGGGATGGGACAGCGAGCGACATCTCTAGATTGGCGGCGAGTAATGGTGGCTGGAGGAGGAATGACGTAGAGTACCTCAAATTCTTCCATAAGACGTGTGCGTTCCAGCGGTCGACTAAGAGGAACGCTGTGAAATGTGAGTACAATTCATTATGCGACACTCTGTAATCCATCTCACCACTCGATTCTCTGGCAGAACAGCATTTCGACGAAGATATGGAGGCGTAGGAGAAGCGAAGAATAGCGTTATCTAAATTCTAGGTGTGCATTACGACCGTTAACAATTGCGGTCCATGGAGCACCAGAAAGGATCAACGAAGTTTGAAGACCAGAATATTTGAGGAAACAAGCAAAGTCAGATGCATTGATGTTTTGGTACCCGATGGTTAAACCCTCATGTATACGGTCGGAAGACTTAATCAGCGCAGGCGCGAAGGATTTGGAGGGTTAAGAGCACGGAAACCAGTTGAGTAACGAAAACCCCGACATCTAATGGCATCAAACCTAGTTTCTCAAATCGCGGGCGCCATTGAATTCAGCGCTAAAAGCTGGAAGCTCAAACCTTCGTTTACCATGTACTTTCGTCCTCGCTCGCTCGTGAATGCCTTTTGTTATTGTTCCAATACGATTATACGGACTTTTGAGACCAACCTGTTATTCGACGATATGCTTAGCGGTAAGGTTTTGTTTCAATCGGACAAGTTTACTCGCCTGTGCTGGGCGCACATCCGCCTCGACGATATAGCAAAGTCATCCGTGCAATGTTCACGCTCAACAACGGAGTCGTTGGAAATCATTGATATGCTAATCTGGCAACGGTGAGCCAATGCATGTTATTCATTTCTTCAACCTGCCGACTCACATGCTAGATATTGTACTCTTCTGTTCCTACACCTAGAGACATACAGGCTACCGGTGACTTCACTTGAATCGTTGCGAATGCCATCATTCACAATACATACATCCGTCGTTGTTGGCTTTATGCATTCCAGCTCGGTCTGATCGACTTGGATTGTGTCCCAATCCTCCGTATCCCTTCAACGTCCTCAATCTTTTCCCCCAACACCGTGCCGATGTGTGAGTCAGGTTTTGCTTGTAAGCCCAGTGATTCTGGCTCTGGCTCTAATTGAAACATGATTTTGCAGGCCATATCCATAACTCAAACGCCTACGCTCTTGTTTCAGGTTCTCGGCTGCCTTGCCGCCACATCATTATCTCCCTCCTCCAGTCCTTCGTTCCCTCTGCGCATACATTTCCCCAGTTTGCGACTCTCTATTTCCAAATACCTCTCGCCTGCCTATAATTTATATACGGATGCAAGGAAGGGACGCCGAGCATGCTTGGAGATAGCCAACACGACGAGTCGACGACGCTTGGCTCAAAATTCCCGGGCGAGTGCGAGACGTCGAACCTCGAGTACATCACGTTCCACCTTGCTCTGGCGTAACCATGAATCCTGATTACAGTGTTCTTCCCCTTTCACTATCGCCTTGGCATCATCACTCTTTGCACCTTCGCGCTCTTCTAGAGGATGCGAAAAGTTCAGATCCACTCTGAAGACGAGGGGTGTGCACCAAGATTTGTGAAGGCGCTGATAGCATACAAGGCAATTTGTAACCGATACGTGCCGCCATACTTATCGTGGTCAGAGTAACAGTGCATAGATTGAGGTGTGCTTGGATTCTGGACGCGTCCGTCGGACGATTTCCTTTTTTGGTTTTACCCTCACCGTCCCTCATTCATCTCTTGCGGAGAAGTTTCTCGACCTCAACGACTCTTGGTGCACACTGTAGCACTGCCGTGTGCACGCGCAGCTTTTATGACCTATGCCTCCCCCCACGGATGGAAGCCGGAGTTGGAAAATTGTATTTTTTGTACAATCAACTGACTTCCATATTTGGACTACCGTCGGTGTTTTTTCCGTCGCCGAATCCGAGATCGTTTCGTTTTAAACACGGACTTGACGCGTGAATGTTGAACACTGAATGCTCGGGTGGTGAGCCCCTCCACAGCTTCCCACTGGGAAGCTCCGAGGCCCTTCCTGTCCTTGCGCTGCTGTCGTTGCGGCATCGTGAAACTGAAGTTGAATGTTGAAGTCCGGTCTCCTCTGGTACTTCCATGCAGACGGTGGGTCTGCCGTCCGACTGTTACACATATATGAACCAGGAATGTAGACAGAGAAATGCCAACAAGTTCTATACATGACATAGACGACGATAATTAATTGATCAGGAGTGTAAACATACTTAGATTATCAATTTCCGGTATATACATTCTTTGCTTGGTATAAATGATCAAAGTCGAATACTCTGCGGTTGACTCTTCTGCAATAGCGACCATCCCAGCCACGGCTTCGAGTGTATCCATCGCCCCAAGGGCTTCGACTACAGATATCCCCGGAGGGGTCAATTGTTTTGCAAGTCGTGTCTTTCGAGTCGAAATTCCACTTTTTGGTAACGAAACAAGTAGTATTGGCTTCTTGTATCACTACATCGAGGCCCATCTGCACATTCAAAAGACTGATTACCGTAGTTCTGCGCCCTTTCATATCAAATCATTCATGTACGACTGCCGAGGAAGGAAGGTTCTCGCACCGCAATGATCAAGTGATCAAGAAGACATTGCAGTCCGAATCGCTTTCACGACAGCAACCCGGTTAACATGTGAATGAACAAAAACGTTGGCCGTGTCGACGGGTTTAGAACTCGATGAGAGGGCACTCAGTGTAAATAAACCACGAGGAAAAAAGTGGCAAAATGAGATTTAGGGGACCGATCAACGAGTTAAGGGCGCGATAGCCTCTGGTAAGATTACATCAGGATGCGCTGCATACTACCAAAAGCATCAGAGTTGAGTCGGTATAAAGAAAGGGTGAATGGTCCATACAAATTATTTCCGTTGTCTTGGGATGTTTCACCGTAAGGCACACGCTCAGGAAGTACAAGAGCCAGGATTTGCAGCCAGAAAGAAAGCACGAATGGGAAGTGCAGAACCAGCATTCCATCATAAGTGCTTGTCGAGGCTCCAGCACACAAATCAACCTCACAACGTCCCCAGCCAATGATTCGCCCGGCGGAGCTCGCACGAGTTGCGCATACATCATGGGATGCTTGTGAAAGCATTCAAAGTCTTCATGCGAGGGATGATCTTCGAGGCAGGAATGAACAACGGCCATGAAAAACCCAGAAAAGGAAACAACTAGGTATCCAAATGAGTCCGGCAGTAAACTCGAATTGCTAGTCCGTACGTTTGAGTTTGGAAGACAGCACGGGTTAAAAAAAGTTGTGCGTTGGTGAACCGTTGTTCGTCAACGTGACAAAAGACTCACAACGGCTGTCCCTCATCCTGAATATGCAGTTGTAGCCCCAATGGACTCAACGGCCACGAAAAAAGGTGCCACGGGTCTTGTGACCATGCTGTGCTCGGTACGTGCTCGAGGGAAGTTGTTGACCAGATTGAGGATAAGACGGGTGACCCAGCAGGATGTTTGTGTCGTAGAAAGGGTTAAACTGTTGGTTGACATGTCTGTTTAGTGAAGTGTGATGGTGGCTGAAGAAAGAATGGTGTAGGGTACCTTGAAGTCTAGCATAAGACGTGTGGGCTGTTGTGTTAAGAGGAGCACTGTTGACTATGAGCACAACTCATCACGCTCCACACCGGCAGGTGTCTCACTACTTGAATTTCTAGCCGAACAACAATCCAACAGAGATTCTTTTTATTTTTTTTAAAAAAGCGCAGGAGAAGTGAGAGATTGGTGCTATCCGTGTCCTAGATGTGCATCGTGACGATTGCAGTCGACAAAGCACAAAAGAGCACGGTCATCCAGAACTAGATCAACGAGATTTGAAGCTTCAAAAACCAGCGTATTTGAGCAGCCGAGCGGAGCAAGGTGTATTGAAGCATGAGAGGCACCCTTGAACATAAAGCTTCAGAATATTAGGATCGTCACCACAAAACATAAACCTTTCCAAATTTTCCTCAGGCTTCTCCCTCTTCTCGTAATCACCATCTGACTTCGTCTCCATTCCCCAAACTCCAGTAGCACCTGTACCATCTAGGCTGGGAACGAACGCACCAAAGCTCTTTCCTTCCGAGAACAAACCAATCTTCTCCGAGAAGTTACAAACTCTCGCTCCTCCAAGTGTGGCGAGAAAGAAATGGGTTGGAATCAGAAATTAGCGATTTGCAAGTGGGGTGGTGTAGTGGTGAGGGAGGCGACAATGACAATGATGATGGGATGGGTGGAGTTCCAAAGAAGGTGCATCTGGTGCCGGAGCCGATTCCTCGTTGTCAACTGACTCTTGACACGGGATTTCCTCTGGATCAGGAAGGCCAGCCTCTATGGTGAGATATCCGATGCGATTCAAGCATCCTGAACCACGTTAAGCATCAATACAGCAATCCGCCCGACACGTCCAAGCCAAGTCTCGCCAGGCAACAAGTGGACAGAGTGCTCCAAGATCGTGGTATCCCTGAGTAGGCCAAAATTATCGTAGACCTGAGTGTAACTCTCCACCTCAGGATAATACTTGAGAACCTTTGCAATTCTCCGCTATGAGTCTGTATCTGGATCCGAGATTCATCAGGGTGCTTGTGGTTGTATCTGTCTGCAAGATCGCGAAGCCCAGAAAGACATTCCATGGCGCAGGCGAGTACGAAATGAGGGGATAGGATTGGCTGCGCTAGGGGTCCCGATGCAGTTCCAATAAGTATGGCGTCACTTGGCCTGGGAACAAGAGAGTGAGTATGCTCAATGAGGTCTTTGGTCTCTTCAGCCGACTGTTCAGCGCTATCCTCTATGTAGTAATCTTCAAGTGTTTCCTTTTGATCCATGTTACATTTCTAATGAGTTTAGTTAGAAGCTTAAAATGAAAGTTGGAATGAACGACGTGCGCCAATAAAAACTCGTTGACCTAGTAACAACACATCATCAGGATTGGACGACGGTTCAGGTAGTAGGAAAACACACACCATGTTGGTTCACGATACCTACAAAAATTGCGGTAGCAGCCAAGTGAAGACTACCGAGTAGCGTGGCGTCGTCGTCTAAAGGTAGTAATCAGATAAGGTCTGAAATCATGAAATAGCCCGTAAACGAATCAACGTACTCCAAATAGAAATGACTGACAAACGACTTCATGAGAGCTCTTTTGCAAACTTTGTGTCTGCAAACTCTGCTTCCTTCGAAAGATGACCGTTTCCAACCATTGAAGCAGTGTGTATTGGCCACCTCTGAAATACCGATCAACAACACAAACACGGGGTCATCGAAGAAAGACTCACTTCCCAAGGTTCGAGCCCAGTGAAAACTAAATAGACCGAATTAGGGTATCAACGATTTCCACTGAGTCCTATCGGTGACACCCGAAACCAGTGATCAAAATAGATCGACATGGATTCTCACCCAGCCACCCGATGTTTTGTCAGCCAAAGCTGTGCATTCCAGCCATGTTGTCGTGGACTGCTCATACTCACACATTCTCCCTCCTTTCTCCTTCATTTATTTCCT
>LSHD01016969.1:0-10645 GCA_001563735.1 Leucoagaricus sp. SymC.cos | reverse complement strand
GGTTGATTTCACTACCACGGTTGGAATTGGCAAGGGTTGCCCTTGCTTTGGCTGGAGCGGAATGCCTTTGATGAATCAAGAGAAGATAGTAAGCAGACAATGTTAAACAATAGGCCCAAACTAACCTTGTTTACTGGTCGACGTGAGATGCTGGAATAAGCTCAGGACACCTCGGCAAGCCAATTGTAACAATAATAACGAGACAACTCATAGTCAGATATGATATCTCCGCGCTTAGAGGAACAGTTTACCACGCATATAATGTACGGAAATTACATTCATATAAACACCACAACCTACAAGTCAGGTTCAACGCTCCGATTAGCAACTGCAAAGATTGGGCTTTCAGATCCAATCACGGGAATGTTGACGATGGAGAAGACAATATGATCATTGAGATGTGGTAGATGACGAATCTATTCTGGAGAACGGGGAGTCCAAGAAGCAAAGTTCGAACTCCACAGATACATTAGCCCCAGAGAGAGTTGAATTCTTGATAAATTCTTGGTGATGTAAATATAAGGGTTAGGCACTCAATGAACTTGAATGTTGATGGAGAAGCAGGAAAAAAATCATTTGGCCAGTTATGGCATTTATGCTTACTTGCTTTATCTCAATATAATGCGCTGACTGTCAACAAAGTCATGCCTCCTTTGTGCTGGAGCTGAATATAGGTCTATATACGAAAACTACCTGACTTCTGTCAACTCAAATCATTAACCTGCTACTGTAAGCAAAACACAGAGCAAAGTTATTCTTGACATGAGGGTTCAAATATTAATGCACCAGTATGGGAGGTAGTTGAGCTCCCACAGTTTGTGATGGTCATTTTCATGATGTGGAGTGAAGATGACCTGTGTACAAGTACCTACACCTTCTTGGACACAGATTTAGAATACAGACTTGATTTGGTGGAGAACATCAGAGTCAAATGTTCAGGTTGGAGCTGTGTTGGAGACTAGGCCAATTCTATGAATAGACCATTAGACATCCCTTCTTTCCCTTATACCACCATCATCTTGGGATTTTGGTCATGTTCTTAGTTTATTTATGCTTCAATAGCTACACATTCTAGTTCTACATTGCATATATGTCCATGGGACAGGAATGTTGAGGGGGAGGAGTCAGGTCATTCTGGCTCTGCTGGTGCCTCTGACACTGGTGGTGATAATGCTGAGATGGCATCTCCTACCACTACTTGCTGGTTTGCTCTCCCTACTGGGCCTCCAGACCTCACTACACCCATGCCCAAGAAGGGTAAAGGCAAGAAGAAGTGTAGCAGTACTGCTGCACAGCTTGCTAGTCTTCCTCCATGCCCAGCACCCTCTGTGTTCTGCCCAGTCTTGTTCCTCAGCACTGCTGCTGACCCATTCCAGTCTGCCTCTCTGGTGCCTGCCCTTCTTCCCTTGTTGATTCCCTCCTAGTATTCAGCTCCCACCCTCAATAGTGTTGATAGTGTCTTGAACATCCTTGGCATGGTATACAATATCTTGACCTCCTGGTCCAAGTCTAAGCTAGATTGGGAGGATGAATGAGACAAGATGTATGTAGCATATGAGCTATCCTTGCTACTGTGTCATTTTTGCTTTATGGGGTAGCATGTGCTGCCTTTTGATTCTAGTTATACCCCCTCCTCTCTCACCTCAGTGATGGGAAGATATTTGCCCCAGAGTACTCCTACCCCAGTTCTGACCCATGGATCTACTAACTCAGTAGTCTCTGTCCCTTCTGCCCCCATCTGGGTTTATCTCTCTCCTTCTGAGGCCATGGCCCAATCCACCCTAGCTTTCTACCCTGCTCCTCTACCCCAGCCCACTAGGTCATCCAAGCAACTGGTCCCTGTTAAGTGTTCTTATGCTAACACTGTCCAGAATATTACTGTCTTGGTCAATCTGGCCAAGACAGTTTCCAATCTTCCATCTGATCACATTATTGTGATACATCAGGCCTCTGTCTCTTCTGCCAACTCCAGTCAGAAACTCAAGTCCACTGTCTTGGGTCCTTTCTGTCATCAGGTCCTGGTTAAGATAGACCCACTCCTGCCTAGCTCCCAATTCCCAGCTCTTGTTGGGGCCATCAATCACTCTCTCAACAAGGGTGACCTTTAGGTCAATTTCTGCTATTATGCTTATGAGAGGATTGCTCTCCTCACCTCTCATGTCACTTCTCAGAGTAAAATAGACCTGATTAGCTCCTCTGTCCAGCAGCTGCTCTTGCTCTCTAAGCCTGTTGCAGCTGTCCTTCCCACATTGCAGTCTTATCTTAAAATTATTGATGTTCTCTATTTCTGGGCTGATGGGGTTACTTCTATCACTCTGGATGATGTCAGGATAGTCATAGGAAAGTCCCACATGGCCTCCAGTTTTTCTCTTGTGAATACCCCTCAGGTTATACACAACTCTCAGTGCACTAATACTGCCACTGTATAGGCTAACATCTCTGATTTCCAGTCAGGTGCTGTTGCCAAGCACCTGATTGAAACTTCTTTCCAATTTGATCCAGCTTCATGCTTTGTGCACACTGTCAGAACCCACTCTGGTATCCCCCTCTGTCAGTGTTGCTGGTACTAGAGTCACTTTATCTGGGCCTGTTATTCCCAAGCCCCTCAGTGTCCTCAGTGTGCTAGGCCTCATACTGAGGCCAGCTACTATAATCACACTTTCTGTTGCAAGAGTAACCCCTCTGCTAAGCTGCCCCAGAATCTAATCCCTGAGGGAGCCTCATGCCTTTATGCCACCCACTGTGTAAACTGTAACAGAGAGCACAGTATGAGTGACCAATGATGTCCTTATTAGTGACATTGATTCAATTGGGTGTGGTTGTCTGAGAAGACAGCCATCTCTAAAAGATCATTGTGGCTCAATGAGATTTCCTAGAAAATAGCAAAGGCAGAGCACAAGGGAAGGAGAGTGCTTAGTCAGTGCCACTGAAACCTAGAACTATGACCAGGTCCTCCTTCTGCTTTGGTGGAATATAGGCATTAGTAGTAAGCTAATTATAATGGACTTGTATGATTATAGACCTGTTCTTTATGTATAGTAGTTGTTTTTGGTGTACATTTAGTTTTATAATAGTATCCTGAGCTACCAACCCAGATGCAGACTGTGATTGAGCCCCATGTAATAAATTTATGATACCAAAAAAAAAGAATAGACTATTAGATTATTTCTCTATGTAACTCAGAGTTGAAGACAAAATTGCATGTATACAAGTAACAACTATAAGTATTGTCAAAATAGGTAATAATCTACTCAGTTTTTTGCTCTTCCCCAGCAGTGCAGGTGCAGATAAAGTATTTATCTTTGACCTCACATAGCATCTGTTAATACAAAAAACAACATGGTCATGTTACATCTATATCACAATAAACTTCTTGGACACCTTATAGTCAAAAATAACACCTTAAATGGGCAGACTCCTTTCATCAGAGTCCTAGTAGGATGGAATTCTATAGTAAGATTGAAAGACAATGTTTCTTTATCTCATAGATGTTATCCTGAATGAGTGCTGTAGTTACAAATATGGGAGAGAGAGTAGCTTATAGAAGAAATACAGACACCTATATGCTATAAGATACTACACAAACAGTTTACTTTTCCAGGGAGCATATTCAGTTACCATTCTGCTTGTCACCTAGAGCTCATGTTTCTGGATTTATTATATCCCACTATGCTTGTCTATAATACTCAAGTTATTTGTGGTGTTGCTGACCTGTGAGAGAAGTTGATACTAGTTTAAGGCACAAGTTCAGGGATATTTGTTGTTTAGACTCAGGTGAAGGGCCCACTCCTCTTAAAATACAACAATACTATGTGGACCTAAAATATAATTGTATCTCTTAATCATAGCCCAAAGTCTTTTCTAGCATGATTTCATGAACCACATTCTCCTGAACATTGTTCTAGTCTTCTTGAACCTCCATCTCCAGACACTCTATAGTAACCTTGTTATATCAAATTTAATCCCAAAAGCTTTAGAGCAGCAGGCCATCTTGAGCCTATGTAATGTGACACTATATGAATATACAGCAGAATGAAAGGTATCACTACTGTTTAATACAACTTGAAATGAAGAAAAGCATGAGCTATCATACCAATGTCAAACCTTTCATTTATGCTACTCTTTCCTGGTTTGAAAAGCAATTGTTTTGGAGAAACAAAGTCATTCCTGTTTTTGTGTATGATAAAGCTACAAAATCTAATGAGTCTTATAAGTATCTTATACATTTATCAAGTCATCTCATATGTCTTCTTTTGCACTGTTCCATCTGAAGCATCTATTTTCTAGATATTTAAATAGTAGAAGAACTTAAGTAACTATACCTAAATAGCCCATGTCTTCTTCTATTTTCAACCTCTGGAACTTCTGGTGCACTGTATCTGGTTTTCTTGCATCATTGGAGCTAGCAAGCTTATCACATAGCATCAGTCAAACTAGAAAGCTGTGGATTGCAAACTGCCTTCTCAGCTATGTGATTCTGGACTGGAAAGTAGGTCCTCATGACTGAGATGTAATTGCTCACAATGCAACACTTTCAAGTCTTCCTGACCAAGAAGAAACATTTTCTGGGCCTATAATTAATAGGACAATAGTACTTCTATATCTATTTCATAAAGACAATTAGTTGAAAGATAATTCAGGAGAATAATATCTTGCTTCTAGCATGACTTGAAAAGTAATATAATCTCATCAAATGACCACACAAGTAGTTGGGTATAGGAGATTGGTGGTGATAAACAGCTAACTCTTAGTCTGTAAGGCCAAAAGAAAATACAGATTGCTCCTCTCACAAAAATATATAGCTAGTATGAGTGCCAGAGACCAAACAAGATGGCTAGCTCTAAAAAGCATTTTTTCTGTTTGGCTCTGAAGATAATACTCAGTCCAGCTTTTAATTTAAAGGCATAAATACCAACAGGCTGGAGGTCAACATATAGTAGGACCTAAAGGTTCCATCCAGTAGGTCAGGATATAGTCATGGGATGTGTTATCACTTGTGTTATGCATTGTGTCATGCATTGTATTGTATATTGTGTTATACATATATGCAAGGATTTTGTTGTATGTTTTTAAGACTCAAGTACTTGCTGAGCTTTGAGTACTGAGTTTACAAGCTTTTTTGTTAATGGTTGGGGCTTAGAAGGTTGTGATCAGTGCTATAGGTAATTTTGGGTCAAAGAGAGAGAGTTGTCACATGTTAGCAGAGGTGGGTTCATCACATGTGTCTTGATGGGTATGTGGCACATAGTGTTCTAGGTCAGAAAGATTGTGTGGTCAGAACAATTCTAGAAGAGAGATTTCAATGCCTTACATGCTTGAAATTGATATATCATGGCAAGAGGGTGTAGTGACTCTTGTTTAGTGACAAACTCTCTATGATAGGTCACTTATTTGTGAGAAATTACATCTGGCTCATTCTTTTCCAAGTTCTCTACTTACCATCAATGTCACTGACAAGCTCCATCTCACAACTCTGAGTTTAGTTACCTTGATTATATGTTGGCTATTCTCTTTGTGTACTGGCAATATTGAGAAAATCTTAGTTTGTAGCTTTGGCATAGTATTAAACAATGTAGCTCAAGCAGAGCAGATAGTGTCTCCTTTGTTATCCAATGTCCTATTCCTCTGGAAAAGAGCTTTCTTCACAATTTCAATATTTATAAGCAGACTTGCACATTCTGATATCACTCATCTTATAGTCATAAACATGCATGTCTCTAATAAGGCAGATTTCTAATGAATGTTATCTTAACCTGAGCAAACAATATTGTGGTGGTCTTCACAGTCCTTTAATTATTAGAACACTGAAAGATCTACATCTATCAGAATATGATGTTAGTGATAGTAGGTATAGCCAAATTGAATCTGTTACTAAATGGGCTTACTGACCATGATTCAATTCTTTCTGATGTATAGAGTTTCAACTGTCCTGACTATTATCAACTGGTTTCTTCTCCTTGTTTCTGTATCTTGTTTGAAGTACTATCTATATGTCTTCTAATAGACTCTGTATGTAAAACTATTTTTTCAAGCTTTGTTTATTTATCTCAATCATCCTCTTTTGTTTAGAAACATATGCTCCAAGTAATCTCAGATACTGTCATTTTCTTGGCTGTTGAAGTGCTTCTATCCTGACTCTTTGTCTGCAAACTATCAGTACTTTTGATCTTATACTTATTAATGGGCAATTACAGGCAATTGCAAGCATATAACTGGATAAGAGATATTGTTTACAATAAGATTTGCAAACCCACCTACACAACAATATGTACAGGTTAGATTGATTACCATGACATGCTCAGTTATATGGGAGTTCTATATTGACAACTATTCTTTGACCATGATTGAAGTCAAGGGCATTTCAATCCAGAAATATGAGACTGGAGTGATTTCTATTTATGCTGGCATGCACACCTGTCTTATGAGATTTAGCTCTGGATGCTGATTATGAATTATGCTATCATCTCAAGACTAGTGCTACTCATTTGTTGTGAGTCTAATTAGTCTTGAAATATATTGAATAGCTTGACTAAAACTTGTCTATTTCTGCTAGCTGAGCACAAAGAATGAGAAGAGTTGGAAGAGAAATCACTGTGAGTGTGTATATTCTCTCTCCATGTGAATGTTGGCCTCACTATAACTCCTGTTATGGTCAAGGATATTATTGATGAGTCTAGAGTGCATTCATGCTTCTACAGATAGCAATTTCTTGGTGCCCACAAACCTGACAGAATACCCCTTCCCTGCTCCATCCTCTTTAAGGAAACCACCCCTCCCATGAAAGTATTAAATGACATACTATGGGAAGCAGTCTCATAGCCACTATATAAACAATGCTATCTCAATGGGAAATACATATGTACTGTACTGAACAAATGAGAGCTAACTGCTATAAATGAATGGACACCAGTTGACCCCAGAAACTTAGATAGATCCTAGATGGATCCCTACTTGTGCTATGAAAATGGAGAACTAGCATACCACATTATAACCCATATTGCTAACACTACCTGCCATCAAGGATGCATTATGGACCTTACTTACCTGCTTAGAAGAATTCAAGCAGAGATCTTACCTAATGCCATATACAGTTCCTATTATGAAGTGCCACAATTCTCAGTTCCACTCTTCATCTAACCTAAAACACTAAACTCTGTTGATCAATGACCTTCTATAATTCCCTACTGATATGATGTTCTTGATGACCAAACTGCATGGCCAACCTTTAGTTCCTGAGTCATATCATAAGTAATGTATTATCAGATACAGACTATAATTCCCTACTGATATGATGTTCTTGATGACCAAACTGCATGGCCAACCTTTAGTTCCTGAGTCATATTATAAGTAATGTATTATTAGATACAGACTTCTGCACTTAGTTATAGTGCAGGGCACCTAAAGACATTCAGTGCTAAGGTTTTGAAGCAGTAGCATTATTCAGGCCCAAACTCATGTTCCACTTCTTATTCATGACATCATTCATCATCCTCAAGCAGCATGGTTACTCGCCACATTGCGTGATCCCACAGGCAATGTAAGTGCCACTGAAGCCATTTCCTCTTTAGAAGCAAGGCATATTGGTATTCTGACATCATTGAGTATAGTTGTTCAACGACTTGCCGCGTCGCAAACGGTGAACTATGGGTATTCATGTAGAGGTAGCATCATAAACTTTGGCATTAGGTAGTAGTCTATGAGCCAAATTTCTTGAGGCCTAATTTTCACGGTAAATGCTATGGAGCCTCCGTAAAGACAAGTTCTCTCACTTCTGATTAAACAGGTTTGAGATAGAAAAAAAGAACGCATCTGACAAATTTACCATCGTTTCGCCTGCCACACGGACCGCAATATTCTGTTTCACATTTCCCAATTGTAACATGAGCTGTTTCTTATGGAATGGAGCCGTGGAGCTTGCAAGGTTCCTGACGTTCATCACGTCTTATCACATTGCTTCTCCTCACCTACTTCATCCAAAAACGCCAGCTCGAGTAAATATACAAGTTGTAAAAGACCTCCCAGCACGTCAACTGGACAGGTTATGTTTTTCCCGTTTTTCAGTCTCTGGGGCTTTTGGCGTACGGCGCCAGGTCTACTTGCTTTGTCAGAGCCAGCTGCCCAAACAACCGGCATCAATCGAGCAGGAGAGCTTTGGATCACAAGCAGCCTCCTCAATTATTCAGTTCCGAAAGAAGGCAAGAAGCCTGAGGAATGGACGGATTATATACCTCGTAGTGTAACACTCGCGGGGCTTCCGGACCAGAAAGGAACATTTCCTGGGCCCATCATTAACGCAACCAAGGTGGGTACAAAACCATCTTACAACAGAATGATTAGCTGAATGGCAACTCAGGGGGGACGTTATCACTATTAACGTGGTCAACAAACTTGAAAACAGAGGGCTAGACTTGATAACTCCGATTGTATGTTCTCGTAACCTTTTGCGAAAGGCCGTATTATTGAAGACGTTTGTAGCATTGGCATGGCATTGAACAACCCCACCAGAATTGGGCAGATGGCACGGCGTTTGTAATTCAGTGTCCAATCCCTCCGCAAAAGAGTTTCCTCTACAATTATTCTGTTCTCCCACTCGTCGGTTTTTTACGTAGCTCTGAAGCTTACTGGGCCGGATATACCAGACGAAAAGATCCACCGTCAAATTCTTGAGTTTCAACAGGTTTGTCAGTTTTCATCATGATTGAGATAGTCTAGGACAGCTTAATGCAACATCGCAGAGCCCAAGGCTGATCAACAACGTTTCTTACGTGAACCCGACTATACCGATTATCCTACAAATTCTGAACGGTGCCAATCCTCGTTTGTGCTGTTCCTTATTCCAGAACTGGACGAATGAACTAGTCATATCATTTCTACAGGTGACCTGATTCCGAAGGGGTCATTGTTCGAAATTCCCAAGACAAGGTTATTGAAGTGTCTTTCAGAGGCGTCGATTACACACTGGGAAACCCCGTAAGTGAACTCTGTATCATCGTTACCTCTCCGCGAATGCATACTGACCCGTAAAAATATAGCATCCTATGCATTTGCATGGCGTAAGGATTCTCATAAGTGGCATGAATACGAGGTTGGACTGCTAATACTATGGTTTATTATCAGCACACCTTTGCCGTGGTAAGGTCTATCAATGAGACGGGATACAACTTGCCCAACCCGCCTCCACGTGATACGGTCGGAACCTCCTTATTCAACCCTCCCAAAGGCAAGAACACAAGCGAAGTCACTATCAGATTGAAATCGGACAACCCGGGTCCTTGGATATTACATTGGTGCATACGGTCTCCATGACGGCGTACTTTTTTTCGTTCCATCTATGTGCTCATGCAATGTCAAATGAAACAGTAATATCGACAGCCACTTGGCAATGTAAGTCGCTTTATGAGTCTATAATTATCCGTTTATCTAAGTGCTCATTCTTTGACGTGAAGGGGAATGGCGGTCGTTTTCGTGGAAAAAAGTGAAGAGACTAAGGAAGAAACAAAGCCCCATGGTAAGTCTCAAAGAGCAGATATATGTTCAGGGCTTGCCAATGGCAGCTAACCAGTTCATGTAGAAGCTGCATTGAGACAGAGTTGCGATGAATTCTCTGAGTGGTATAAACCTGGGATATGATGTATGTGGTGTCGATAAACACAGTATACAAGCTCCTGCAGATGTTTCTGGTACCTTTTCTTTGTCGAATATGTACATACGTATGTAGTGCTGAAATGACTATTGAACTCTCGGATGATTCATTACAAAGTTCGGCAATTCCCAATAATAGTTCCATGTCGTTATAATCGACAGACACCTCCAGCTCGTCTCAATCGTAGATACCAGTGACTACGCAGTTCATCTGCCCATCTTTCCCCAGACAGTAGTTCATAGACAGGACTCTAAACTTGTCGCCATCTAGAGTACCCGAATTTATTCATATTATACCTCCTTTCTAATTTTACATTGTAAAAAAGAGTCCTTCACTCAATCTAAATATCGTGTAGACTGTCAGATGGTATTAGCACTCGAGAATAACGAACAAGTGCAAAGTACGGCTATTGTACCGAGAGATATACTCAGGAGTAAGACCTCGGGAACGAAAGGACGCTCCACCATTTGCCGCTGGATGAGACCTGTGTTGTAATGGCAGCGATGACGACAGCAAATACACACTGATATACTTGCGAAACCTCAAGTGACCGCCAACATCGGCGCAAAGACGGTCAGGCGCCTCCTGTTGGGCTTTTCCAGAGAGGTAGGCTCAAATGCTTGGAGCATTTTGGACGAGAATATCGGATCTTCCAAGTCCGTATCAGAGTATGCTCTCTGCTGGGCAGTATAATTCTTCTGGTTACATAACTATAGCGAATATTTCCCCAACTTAAAGGAGGCAGAGTCCAAAGAAAAGGTGATGGACAAACCAAAAAAAAAAAGAACTCGTTCAACCGACTTGTCTTTCTCTTCATCACATTCATATCCTTTCATATCTGGCCCTCAACAAACACTCGATCCTTCGACCACCCAACATCCAATCACTCATTCGCCCATGCACCCATCCGACTCCTCAACCACTCTCACCATCACCCTCACCCTCAATCTCACCCTCCTCACCACCTTCCGACGCTCTATACTCCGACTCATCCTCATCCTC
>KQ963916.1:6375-19138 GCA_001563735.1 Leucoagaricus sp. SymC.cos | reverse complement strand
GACGTCTGGTCGTTTGGCTGTGTCTGCTACGAGGTGAACCTTCCCCAGGTCAACAATCAGTCATATTGCTAATCTCAGGGGGACTCAGGTTTCAACTGGCATGATGCCATTTTCCCAATACGACACCGTGCCGCAATTGATTCGCGCTTTCCTCAACGGTGGTGTCACTCCGTTGAATCGACACCAAAGACAGGATGAATCTGGCGAGATGATAATGGAGCCTCAGATACAGCCCCTCGCAGAACGATGCTGGGATTACGATCCCAAACGACGTCCGACTTCGGATGAGCTCCAGCAACTGTTTTCCTGCCTCAATTTCGCCGACAGTCGTCCATTGGATCCTCCACGTGAGACAATGCGGCCTGGATTTACCAAGATCAACTACGATCAGGTGTATCACATACTTCATCAAGCAAACTATTGTCACATTCTTCCCGTAACTACAATTGATCATTGTCATATAGATTCATCCTACCGCTGATGCGTGCCGCTCCCTGATAGTAGAACTGGTGGCATCCAGTGACAAACTCAGGCTGCTCACTAAACTCATCGACGAGGATGCTCAGATCCTCGCAGACTTTCTAACTGATGTAAGTGTCTCCTGAGACCAAAACATGAGTACTAACTGGGTTACGACAGTTCCTCAAGAATCCTCATTCTCAGCCCGGCTCAGACGATAGCTCGGATAACCGCTCGAATCAGTTTTCTCCCTCCGAGCCAGAGCGAGAGAGAAAACCCATCCTACACGTCCTCGTTAAGCTTGCTAAATCGGCTCAAGTATTCCCTCAATGGCTCGAACTTGAAGGCTCACAGTTTAAACTCACTCAACCATATGCCAAAGGTAGCTTTGGGGACGTTTACGAGACAGTCTATGAAGGCAGACCGGTCTGTGTGAAAGCTATTCGCCTTTCAGGGAAAGGCGGTGATAGACAGAAACTCAGCGTAAGTCCTTTAATACCTTCACTAGTGGAATAGATGCGCTTCACAGGTTAATCATTACAGGCCCTCGCAAGCGAGCTTCTTTCTTGGGCTCACCTCTCGCACCAGAACATCCTTCCCCTCTACGGCATCTACCTTTCTAGCGAGAAGATATCCCGCGCTTGTATAGTTTCCATGTGGATGAAAAATGGCAATCTTCTTCAGTACTTGAACCGCTTCCCTAATACACCCCGCATCCCTCTGGTGAGCTCGAGCGCATTTATCTCTAGCCGACCATCCTCTTCATGTAACTTTCCACCCAGATTCTTGATATTATATCCGGTTTGCAACATTTGCACGAGAACGGCGTAGTTCATGCTGATCTGAAAGCGGTAATGTTCTAATGTTGCTTGTTAGAGATTTGCAATGAACCGCTGACGCTCATATTTGTAGAAAAACGTCCTTGTGTCTGAATCGCATCGAGCAATGCTAGCTGACTTTGGAATCTCTCAATCATCCATGACTTCATGGATGACCCCAACCGATGGCGCTTCGGGGCGTGGAACTGCCAATTGGATGGCTCCGGAATTCTTCCTTCGAGGCGACTCGGCTTCAAGCCGGGAGTCTGATATTTGGGCGTTCGGCTGCACGTGTTACGAGGTGAAGTTTTTTTGGATTTCTACTCAAAACCCTCGACAATCTCACAGTCTCCAGGTCTTAACTGGAAATGTACCATTTCACCAATTCCCGCAGGCAATCGATTTGATTCGAGCACTCAAGACGGGTAATCCGGTCAAACCTCTGAAGCCGAGTAGGCCCAACGAGTGGGATGAATCCAAGGAAACCGTGTGGTCCTTAGTGGAACCTTGTTTTGAGCGGGATCCAAAAAGCCGACCCACTGCCGACGTCCTTAAAGAATTAATCACGAACCTTGGGGTACCAGATGATCGGTCACTGGAACCTGAAGCGTCAAGGGAACATAAAGTCGCTATTGAGGTGGAATACGACGAGGTCTATCGTATCCTGAAAGGAGTGAGTAGCCACATTTATCGTGATACAGAGGCTATCACGGCTGATTCCGTCCTGCGTATAGGTCCAACGCTCTCCCGTTGAGGCTGTACCTGAGTAGGCAGGGAGATTCTGAAGCAGGTTGTCCAAGGCTCTAATCGCGCTCTGTAATCTACTTTTAGTTGAATTGCCTCTCGTCCTATATGCCCTGTTTTCATGGACTTGACTGCGTGTTTCTGGAGCATGAATATACTATTGCTTCGCAAAAACTTGAGTTAATCGGCGATAATGCAACAAACTCATATTCACCATATTCTTTGAGCGTCATGGAGGCTTTCACAGGGACAGGAGCAGTAGTGATCACACGAGCTCCGCTTCATCGGCAGGTAGTATAATCGTAGTACTACGTCCTGCTTCTGCGCCTGGGCGTATATCCCATCTCACATCAGTCAATGTAGCTATGTACGTATAGATGTGAAGTCATAACCATGATAATTATTGAAGCGAATCCAAGCGACATACTTCGTTGCGTATGTAAAAATCCTTGCGTACTTGGTGAGAGGATGGGCCAACCAACTTTGGGGGGAATGCAATTTCAGGATAATTTCAGGAAAACTTGACCTTGTTCCCTTTTATCCCCCCTCCCTAACTTACATGGTTACTTTACCGCCTCTTCTTTGCGTTGGAGAGTCAGACTCCTATACATTGCAAACGTCTGGAGGCTAAGTATCAGAGTCGTTGTATCTGTAGTTTGCCCCTATCGCAATGATTTCCTCATTTAGAAATGGAGCCATCAATGATCTTCAGAGTTCGGACCGAGGCCATCACCCCCAGGCCTCAAACCATCGACCAACTCCTTCATCCCAGGCCCCAGACTCATACCTCGCCTCTCCCCACCCACTCATATCCCATCGTCTGGGAGCCAAGCACCAGAGTTACTGTATCTGTTGTTTGCACATCGCTTGGCTGTCGGGCGGAGAAGCAATGATTTCCTCATTTAGAAATGGACACATCAATGATCTTCAGACTTCGGACCGAGGCCATCACCCCCCGGGCTCAAACCATTGACCAACTCCTTCATCCCAGGCCCCAGACTCATATCTCGCCTCTCCCCACCCACTCACATCCTAGGGCTACATTGCCACAGCTAGTTGAGGTCCGACATTGATTCGTTGGTTCAAAGGGCCGTCATGGCAGACCTGGCGAACGCGTACCTTTGCTCAACGGCACTCTTTCGAACCTCTGCCTGTCATGGATCATGAATGTGGCTGTCACAACAGTAAAGGGCACGCACATGACTCTTTCAACGATCATATGGAACTTTTCTTAATTGGGAGTGAATAACTACCGACGTTCGAAGGCCGTGCAGGAGACTTGCCAAAGTGATCCCTCACCTCATAGCACTGTCCACGATGTCCTAGGGCCAACTTCATGTTCCTGGTTATGGCCGCGACGTCAGATATGCTACCTTTAGTTGTTTGCTTTCCGAGGGCATGTAGAGCCCCAAGCGCATCCTCTGAGGACCTTCGCTTGTCCCCATTCGGCACACGTCTAGGTATCTTCTTATCCTTCGAAGCTGTGCTTCGAGTCAATCTGAGCTCGATTATGGGAAATTTGACCTTCATCAGGCTGTTTGCAGTCTCCGTATCACCTGTCTTATGCTATACAGTCGTATGTTGTCCTCAGCAACTCTAGACGGTCACATTTTCTAAAGCCCTGGTTCATCATGTCTAAGCACAAACTCAACATGAAGCTCCGAACGCGTCGTGCAATAAGGAAATTCTACTCCGATATCGTACTGCCCTCCATAGACGCCACCGATTCCTTGGGCTTCGTCGGGTTCATGTCAGCGGGGTTGGTGCAGGCTCTGGGTGGTTTGCTGAACATGAAATGGGTTGTCGGCGGAGTACGTAGATTCCGCCCCCTGATCACGTACTCTAGCATCGCTGTGGCTGGAACCCTCACAGTTTATCACTGGAGGCTCTCTGTGTCAAGTACAAGGCCATTTGAAGCAGATTGGCGACGTGAGCATCACCTTATTGTACGCGATCTCAATTCCTAGTCTTTTTCGGCTCCAAATCTCAGCCGGTTTTATGCCCTTAGTTCACTTGTGAGTCTCTTCTTTTCGAATTCTGAAATATTTGTTCTAAGGAACTCTTTAGTACATCGCCTTTGACACGTTCCTTGTGCTTGTCTTCAGCTGGCGCGCATCAAGAGCTGCCAGCATAGGAGGACTCATCAGCATATGCCTATTCATTGTCCTCGTCGTGGCGCCCGGTAGTGGGATCAACCGTGGCAAACGTCCGGCCTGTGTCGGAGATATCGATTACTGTATGTCCTTCAGATGTACTCCAAAGAATGAAAGCTAACCTGTATGCGTATTACGTAGGGTGCTGGATAACGAAGGAATATAACACCTATCGCATTGATTTGGAATATCTATGGATGTGGATGGCCACTCTGGTCATGCTCACTCTATACGGTTTTATTGCGCTCGTCATACATGGGTCACCCATTGTCGAGGGTCAACGCGTGAGATTCAGAGGCAAGGACAATAAGCTGACTCATAGGTCTTCAAAAGACGAGAACATGGATGACAAGAAAGATAACCAGGAAATCATGAAACTCATGCTTTTGTACGATTTACTCTCCTCTCTCCACACTTATCATCAACTAATAAAGGCTACCTTTATAGCTATCCGGCTGTATATATTCTCTGTGTACTTCCAGTCAGCGTGATTCGCTGGACTGATTTTACAAGTGATGACACTGTCCCTACGGGCGGCATCATTTTCGCCAATATTGTGTTCCAACTATCTGTCTTCTTCAATGTCTTTTTATTCAAGTTTACATGGCTTGTCCTTTTTCTCTGTCAAAACATCGATCCTTCGAGTACACTCGACGATTCCTCTGGTGCGGCATACAAATCTCCTGTATTAGCGAGAAGAATAAATTATCATCACCATCACGACCAAGAGAAGTTTGCGCGCGATGATGTTCATGGAAGTGGTCTAAACAATACGAATCCAATAACGACAATGGCAAGGAGAAGGGCTGAAATGGTCACCTTACCCGAGGACGAGGCTGACAGCTCACCCGTTGCTAGTAACGAAGTGAGCCCTCATTCACCTTTGACAATACAGAGTCTCCTGCGGCAGTGTACACTCGCATAGTTGTTAATGGAGGAACCACGAGACAAAAGCCGCAAGAGTCGTTTGCAGGTGCTGCTAGCGTTTGGTCCGGTCGTTCCGGATCTTTATTCGATTGGTTGCAAAGGAAGGAGACAAATAATACAACTTGGGCTACTAGTAGAATTATATATCAATGAAAATGTTGTGAAGTACTTACACGATGTCGAGCCTTACGCCGACATCTGTATCAAAGGCACACACATAGCAAAGCTGAAGCCACAATGCCTCGTTAATGGTGCATTATGTATCCTGGGGAACAAATCATCGTCTTTGTTTGTAAATTTCCCTAAGTCAATATCAACTTCCATCAACATATTTAGACAACATCACTTTCACTCCATACACCTCGACTCAGTGTTCGACACCCCAAGCACTGTTTCCTTAGTGCTTGCCTCCTTTAATCTGCTTGAATTGTTAGTAGTGTGCCGCATGATACTTGAACAACCTCGCTCACGTCACGAAGTATACTAAGGACGTAATCACAACTTTCAGCTTCGAAATTGGACTCGGATCGAACGACCTCCCAAGGCTTCGTAAGTTCATCTTGTCTGGAAGCATTGTCTGTAGACATCCACTTGGAGAAATATTTGAGGACTTTAGATGATTCAGGGCGGCTGTTCGGGAAATCATTCCAACACTGCACCAGTAAGTCCTTCCAGATATGTTTTTCTTCCTCCCCGAGATTCCTCGGTTGCTTTGGAGCCGCGAGTTTGTTCTGCTGAGACAAGTCAAAAAAACGTTCGAAGGGCATGCCCTGCTGACGATAGGGCGGTTGTCCTGTCATGATCTTGAGATGAGAGCTCGCTTAGGCACAGAAATAAGAAATCAGGAATGAGATGTCTACTAACCTCGAAACAGGTGCACGCGAATGACCAAATATCACTTTTTGGTGTCCTGCCAGTCGTTTTATGTAGAACCTCCGGGGCGCTCCACCAAGATCCACCCATCACAACAGACTGGATGGATACTTGAGATCCCCTGGGAGCGATAGGGGACACCTCAAAATTACTGAGAACTGCTCTGCCTGCCCCCGAAACGAGCACGTTCGCCTGGTGACCGACAAATCAGCCCATGGGCTATCGCGACATTGTCAAACAGTACCGCTCTAAGATCGCCATGTACCAGTTTATGGTCGTGCAAATGAACCAGACCAGAGATAATGTCAAACATCTGCACCGTCGGCATCAAAGGTGAGATTAAGAAATATCTGACGGTAGACTTGCCATCTCAAGTGACCTTTCCGGATGTTTTTGGCAATAACCCAACAGACCACCGTTATCCATCCAAGGAGAAACGATTCGGATCTCTGGAATGTAAACGCCGTCAAAACGTTCTCCGACATGAATGCCACTAAGCGGCAAGATATTCGGATGTGCTATATAAGCCCTAAGAATAACTTCTTTTGCATATGCCTGTAGAGCAGAATTCATACAATCAGAGAGCAAAAGACCACAGGTCTCAAGGGAGACTGACATGATGAATTTCCTTCCGGTTACTATCCCCTTCACTGGGGGGAATGACCTTGATAGACACCGCGCGCTCTTTAAAGTGCGCCTTGTATAGATTGTAATTCCGACTGCTGGATATATTCCTTTCAAATTTGGCATCCAGACCCTTGAGCTTGAGGGGTTCTGGGAAAACAAGGGTGAATTGCACGAGGCGGGCGAGCGTAGAGAGAACATGCTTCCGCGTAGGAGAACTTTCCGGGACTAGACTGCAGGTAAGAATCTAGAACGAGCACATAAATCGAAGGGCAGGAATCATTAGGTCGTAGTCGAAGGGCCTACGTGGTCCAGAAAGTCAACCATCGTTTTTGCTTGGTTACCCCTCAGGTCAGTTAACGAGTTTCTCTTGTCTTTATCTTCGAGAAGCCCTTCGAGAAGCCTCAGCGCGAGGGGGATAGGCTCATCATGCACTGCCAGTGTGCAAACTATGAGTATGATCCAATACACGGTCACAATGGTCATTAGTTACCGGTGCTAGTTGATGTCCTTTGTGAGGTATCTCTACGAAAGTTTCTTAAATTGGTGCCCCGGGGTACGCTAATCCTGCAGCCCATCCCGAAAAGACAATTGTTAGAAGCGGACAACCCTGCTCTGGCGAGGTTTTGTGACGCCCACGTTGCTCGTGGTGATCAAGGGTCAATATCGATAGCCTGAGTATTCAACATGCGGCGGACAGACGCTCAAGCCCATTTACTTTCCCAAGCTCATGGTTCTTTTCTGGGAACTTCGGGTCCGTGCGGACCACAGCTCATTGCTTCTACCAGCTACTGCTGAGCGCTGATCGTTTGCACCGATGGACATGTCCCATAAGGTTCCAATGTCGCTGAGATGGAATATGTTAATTCTAACTTCTGTATTTTAGACCCTGTCGACACCAAGCTCCAGCTCTAGCGCTGGCCCGGAATCGAAGACGGCACACCAACCAACAGGACAACCCCCCGGGCCATCCCTATCTCTGAGCGGCGACAAAGCCATGCGGGTGGAAACCCCCATTTCTCCTATTCAGACAGCCGAAGAAGCGAGTAACCCATGGGAAACCTGTCTCGGGTATGCAAAAAAATATGTCGATGAGGAGATCACGGTGTGGAGGGACGAGGTGGACAATCTCCTCATTTTCGTATGTTTGATTGATTGAGATCTAGCCAGCCACTAAATCACTGAGACAGGCTGGTCTTTTTTCGAGTGTTGTCGCCTCCTTCGCGGTCGAGGCATACCATAATGTCAAAGAGGATCCTGCGGATACGACCGTTCTCCTGCTTAAGGAGCTCCTGGTGATTCAACTCAATGCGACAAACCCTCAACCAGGCCTGGCGGGCATTGAGCTTAATCCTCGCGCTCCCATCTCCTTTTCAGCCAAACGAGTAGTCATCTATCATTTTCTCAGCCTTTTTCTCAGTTTGTCGACGGCAATGATTGGGATTCTTTGTCTACAATGGATCCGCGAGTATAGCCGTAGCTTGAATGGGATCCCGGGGCCTCGCCGCGAACAACTAGGCATTCATTTCATGCGTTACTGCGGTCTCGAGAAATGGCAGGTTTTCACTATCCTCACAACACTCCCGACCCTCCTCCTCCTATCACTGCTTCTCTTTTTTATTGGGATTGTCGACCTGCTCATCGATGTTGATGACACTGCCGGTGCTGTGGCCGCTGTGATGGCAGGACTCACTTTTTCGTTCATCCTCGCCACGACACTCCTCCCCGGTCTTGTGCCTTGCACCAAATTGTCTCAATGTCCATACAAGTCGCCCCAAGCATGGATATTCTCTCAGTTTTTGAAGGTTTTATTACAAATGCTGCGTATTCTGTTCCGGCTGTTGGGTGCCGCCCTCTGGAAAACCAAAATGAAAGGCAGAGAACACAACGGCGAGGATAGAAACCTCGAGGAGGGGAAGAAAGGTCAAGAAAAATCTCGTCTTCAGTTCTGGAGTTGGTTGGATCATGATTGGCACGTCTATCAGAGCCTTCGAGGGGCAAAAGCCGCCACTATAGGCCACGGGCTTCACTGGCTTGGAGCTATGTATCTCCAATCCCCAACTTTCGCCGATGCGCTTTATGAGTGCATCAGCTCAGACGATGGTGCGATTTCTGATGATCTCCGTGATGTCCTGGAGCAGCAAGCTGAACATCGTTCAATTCCGGTTGATGAGGCATTTGAATGGCCTTCTCAAAATTCACGAACACATCTGAGCGAACGAGAAATCGAGAAGAAGGTGCAGGAACATGGGCGGAACGTGCTTGTTTCTCACACTCTTGCTCATCTAGCAAATAAAATCGAACAAGGGGAACCTTCAGGAATCCTTCTGAACAAACGACTAGAGTTACTTCTCATGATAGCCAAGGGACTCCGCCCTGATGTCGAGGTGGATTTTCCTCTGATGAGCAGTGCTCATCTGAGGCTCCTGGTTTCACGTGGTGAGTTGCCGCCGCTACCTTCAATGCTTGACTGAGCTGCTTACATCTCCTGACAGAAACTAGGGTCACGATCCTAAGGATCATCCTTGATCAAATGCGTGGCAATAGCTTTCACATTAACAAAACGCATATTTCGGTGATGAAGGGTATACTTATGCTGGAGCTTGAACACCAGGAGGATAATCCCGATGCTGAACTTGTCGATGAAGCACTGAAGGTGCTTGATCAGTGGGTCAAATCAAAGGACGGCAGGAAATTGGAATCGAAAGCTCGGGGAGACAAGTCAATGACGAAGAGTGTTAATGATCTCAAAACCTTCACCAAATTGGCGGCAAAATTGCAGTGAACCTTATGTAATAAGTAGGTCTTTCCCTGTGTTAAGTAATAAGTGGTAACTCACGTCACAGCATAACCTCGTAGCCGAGCCTCCATGTCTCCCGGTTCCAACATTCTCTATGGACAACTTCACTCCCTTTACACCCTCACGGAACCCCTTTGAATCCAACCTCTCCACGTTTGTTGAGAACGAGTTCTCTGGATATCATTCAAAACATCCACAAAATTATGACGATCGCCCTCCACCTGATTACCCTTACACGAGGGCGTCAAGTTCAGCTTGCTCGGCTATCATACAACTCTATGCTCGAAACCATCGACTCGACTGTGCTCTTACTTTGCGCCAGAGAACGGGTAATCTGGGGTAATATTGGGATGGTCCTTCACCCGTGGTGTCATCACATCTTCGTCAAGTGTGGTCATTTATCCGACCTGTGTTCCTCGGCGTAAACACATCTTCTGTCAAAATTTAATCCTCTTATTTGATCTAGGAATTTCCATCTCAATGATCACCCTAACCTGAAGAGATATATCAAGGAACTTTTCCAGGTTGATGAAACCCTGCGGCCGAGCAAAACGTCATGTTACTTCTTGGGTCGTCTGCCTCCCATAGAGACATTCCCCCCTACAGCTGAACCGTATACACGTAGCTGTAACTGCTGAATGTCATATTGCCGCCATACACCTCGCCGCCAGGATTCGGGGAAAGCTTCTGTGCATAGTTTACCCTCGCTCGTCAACCACCACTCAAATTGATGATATCTCTTCCTACTTGTTGTCATCATACTCAATCTTTTGCGATGGACATTGACTACAATTACATCTACAGCTAATGATGCTTAGTATAATTTACTGGTCGGCGAGGAGTAGATTAGTTGCCCCTGAGTTGCGCGTAGTCGACTGATTCAATGTTGGTATGTCAAGTCGTCAGGTTGAGAAGCCTTCAAATCTTCTGAACTTCGAGCTTGCCCGGTGAACTATCCCCTTGTTTTTGCTTTGTTCAACCCTCTATTATGGCGAGGTTATCGCCGTCATCTTTAAATGGCATCAAGTTGGTAGAAGGGCGTAACAGCTCGCGGCAATGTGATGATGATATATGGATACCTCCTACTATTACTAGATGTGTCGGCTTGAACGGTCCTATCCAATCTGTATAATTTGAGCACACTAACGTGTTGAGGTTTCCGCCTTGTGGGTTGCAAAACACAAAGACTGGGAGCGGATATTCAGGTCAATTTCGCTTACTCCTCAATGAATGCAAAAAATGTTTATTAGTCAATGATCGATACTTTGATCTCATGCAGCCACCATTTATTTATTGAGGAATGGACCTGAGGCTCAACCACTATCACTAGAAGAATTGAGGAAGTAACACCACATTCGCCTTTGATAAGGACAGAGCCTCCTGCGGCGAAGCACGCTCGCACGGTTGTTAATGGTGGGATTACGAGACCGGAGATGCAGGAATCTGTTGTGGGTGGTACTAGCGCTTTGTCCAGTCGTTCTGGGTCGTTTTAAGGTGGAGTGTTACCTGATCGGGGTCAGCGGAGACGGGATTGTACTTATGCAAACAACTACTCATACGTCACTTTCGTCGTGGAACTCCCGTGACTACATATCGCGGGCTTTTGCCTGTCTTCGGCTTGGTGTTGGGTTTATCAAATAATCATGAGAGAGGGTAATATTACAGAAAGAAATGAATGAAAAAAGGGCAGAGATCAATGACGTGAGGAAAGGAGACAATAAAACTCTCGTAAACTACTTCAAGGACTTCTTCATTTTCTATAGAAACCCTAGTTAGAATCGCATTTCGAGTTGCAATGACAGATACGAATACTTACCTCCTCCATTGCATCCAAATCATTCGTCTCGATCCTGATGATCTTCTTCCCCAAGGATTTCTCGATCTGATCCATCTGAGTCCACGTCCTCTGGTTATGAACGAAGTTGATTGAGATTCCCTTGCGTCCAAACCGACCCGTTCGACCTATGTGCACGATGGAGACGTCAGCAAGTATGTCAAAGGTCTTCAAACAGAAAAGACGCACCAATACGATGTAAGTACGTCTCCACGTCTGGTCTATCATCATTCGTCGTCCCACGTTCGTTCATCAGAGGCAAATCGTAGTTTACGACCATGTTGACTTGAAGAATGTCAATTCCACGGGCAATGACGTTTGTGGTGATCAAGACCTATGGTGTTCGTCATGTGAGCACCACAGGTACGAGCGAGTGTATGAACGAACACACCTTGTCTTTGCCTTGTCTGAAAGCATCGATAATAGCGTCACGTTCCGCCGCATCCTTCGCTCCGTGTAGTGAAGCGACTTTGTGCCCCTCTGCTGTCATCCTCTGAGAGATTCGATCTGCAGTATGTCGGTGCTAGACATGATGATCAGACCTCCATCCAATATGATAACAACAAAAAAACGAGATAGACTCACCTTGCAGAAAATGATACTCTGACCAATCGTCAATAGTGAATACAGTGACACCAGAATATCATATTTGTGCTCTTCATCCCTGCAATCCATGTAAAACTGTTTGATGCCCTCGACGCTTAGCTCGTTCCTTTGTAGTTCTATCTTATTCGCATCGGGAGCAAACTTGGATGCGAATCTGCGGACATGATCAGGGAATGTAGCAGAGAAGAGGATGATTTGCATTTTTGTCGTTCGAGGGATCATGCTGTGTACAAACAAGGAAAGTTGTGAGTGTGTTGCGCATAAGGAATGGATGAAATTAGAGCGTACTTTTTGACTCGGAGCGTCTGGTCACCTAATCCATCTTGGTCAAGCATGTTATCTGCCTCGTCGAGTACGAAGACATTAACGTTGGTCACGTCGATGACCTGAAAAACATGTGAATTTCTGCTACAAGCTCACAGTGCCGATGAGATAACGCACCTTCCGCCTAATCAGGTCGGTCATCGTTCCTGGTGTACCAACGATAATCTGCGCCGAAATGCTCGTAGCATCCCTCGGGAGGTTGTCTTTGATCGCATACTCTGTCTGCACGCTAGTGAATTTGCCCATCTGAACGACTACACTCATGATCTGCCGCGCGAGTTCTCGTGAGGGAGCAAGGCATAGTGCCTGAAAACAAGCGATCAGTAGGATAGAGGTGTACTGTGCCTAGACCGACAAACTTGGGGTTTGTTCAAGTTGTAATCCACGCGACTCAACATTGTCAGTACGAATGCTGCTGTCTTCCCGGTGCCGGATTGTGATTGTCCGATCATGTTTGTTGGTCTATACAAGCAATGAGTGACAAAGGATATGGGCACGTGTTGAAAAAGACATTTCACGCACGGATTAGCAAGAAGAAGTGGTAGTGCGCGTTCCTGAATCTTTGAGGGCTTGGAGAAACCCATATCGTAGACTCCTTTCA
>KQ963895.1:4021-33926 GCA_001563735.1 Leucoagaricus sp. SymC.cos | reverse complement strand
CTGGTGCCCTTATTGGAAATAAGAGGGTTCGTCGCGATGGCTAGGGAGTGTTGTAATCGTTTCTCATTCTTGTCCGGCTGGGACCGGACAACTCAACACACTTGTTCTATGTACAGAGAGTAGAATTTCGTCACGCGCTATTCGTTCTTTCTCGCAATACCCATGAAGCGATCGTTCTTGTGAAGGGCTGAGAAACAGTGGAGTATTGGAATTTGGGAGCTTGTTTGACATTAACCAGGTTGCATCCCCTGACGTATACCGTAGTCAGTTTCTCTACTTCAGTGAATAGTCACCGGCCCGACTTTGTTCTCCTGGTATGTAAAGTACGGACCATCTACTATGTATTCAGCCACAGGTACCAGGAATACATACGATGAGGTAAAGTGCCCGAAAGCTGAATACTAATCATTGATCAAATTGCTGACCGGCGTGGCTCTGAGCTCCCTGGATGGTGCCGTCAGGTGACGGACAGATTCCAGGGCCTTTGATACATGGAGAGGTTAGGGGTCAGGAAGGCAACACGGGGTTTCCACCTACGATGACAATAATCGTCGCACTTGGTGCAATCAAAGGCACCTGTGCCTGCCTGCGATAGAAGAAAGAAGAAAATTCAGGGTTAGACCTCTAACATTGGAGCGTCGCTAAATCAATCCCACCTCTGCATTTGTTTAAGCATTACTGCTCTTTCTTGGTACAAGCACCCGACCACTGCTCCTGGGGAAGAGCAGTAACAGCGTTCGAGAGAACGGCAATGATAGCGAAAAGAAAATGAAAAGTTTTTATAATATATTGACTGGGTACTGATAGTGAATTTGGTGGACACAATTGGCTTTGAGAATGAGAGTCGAAGTGGTGCTGTTGTGAAGGTACCATGCCAGTAAGGGGATTTACACCAGGCGCCTGAAATTCTATCCCTAACACAAAGTACGAATGCACCAAGCTCCTCATGGGGCGACGCTCCAACTAAGGTCCTCGATTTTCGAGTTCACCCAAGATAACGAGTCGAGTTCAAGGCTGGACGGAGCTTTGCTTGTTGCGTGCACTGAATGTGTTGAGAGTGGGATCTTTTTGACAGTGTGTAGACGGAAGCATCGTCAAGTATTCAGTTGGTAACCCCACTTGCGGAAAGGTCGGAGACTAGAGCCACCCAATCGAGAGAAAAGCCCGCAGATCAGGATATAGCCTCAGCGATATGTTTCACAGATCGGTGAGAGGAATGCACGGAGAGCGATGTTGGGCCAAGAATAACTTCCCATGGTTTGCAAATCAGTAGTCGATTCCTGTCATTCCAGGTGTGATTCAGGGAAACATTTAAAACTTCAGAGGAGCCATTATTTTGGCTATTGTGGAATGCTCAAGTTGACGTTGAAATTATATTCGAACATCAGCTAAAGTGCATAGTCGCTAAAAGGGAGCCGGATTTTCGGCGGTTGACATCTTTGCGATCTCCAAGGGAGCTCAGGGTAGCATGGTAGAGTTTGCCCCGGTTAATGTTCACAAAGCGATATCGTAGCGCTCTTGAAAGCAGCGTCTTGATATCCAATAACATATTCCTTTCGCTCCTCCATCAAATTCTCTCTCAACTGCCTAGCCTGATCCAGGTCAATCGGGAACTCCTCAACTTCATGAACCACTTTGTCTCTCAGCTCGACGGGTAGCCTCGCGAGAGCTCTCGTATCTGAAACCACCGCCTCTCCCCACCAG
This sequence comes from Leucoagaricus sp. SymC.cos, assembly GCA_001563735.1. Taxonomy (NCBI): domain Eukaryota; kingdom Fungi; phylum Basidiomycota; class Agaricomycetes; order Agaricales; family Agaricaceae; genus Leucoagaricus; species Leucoagaricus sp. SymC.cos. The sequence continues at coordinate 32,222 of KQ963895.1, read as the reverse complement.
TCACGACGCTGACATGGAACGTTAGCAGTGGAAATGATCTTCATGTTCGGGTCCACGAGGAAAAATGCCAAAATCTTGCGATGACCGGGTTTGGTCGGATCAGCAAGTTCGAAAGGTTGGACCTTGTGTTGAAGGATGTTGGGGAAAGTGACAAGGCGTCCTTCGCGAGCCTCGACCGAGCCAATGTTCTGGACACCTGGCGCCCAGTTTGAGAGACCATATACGACACCTAGCCAGTCGTTATCATTCTGTGCATAGTTCACCTCGGTTTGTAAATGTAAAGGATCGACGGCTGAGCGGAACGCGAGGCGGCTGGATGTGATATTTTCGCAGTCGTAGTAATAGATCGCTGTGGCACATATATGTTCATTCTGTGCACACGTCATCAATAGTGATGAAGAGACATTGATTAGGATGCACTCACAAGCTGGCCTTCAATATGCCATGTTCCACCATCATAATGCGGTTTCTCGGGTGTGAGATGAATATTTGCAAGTTTTACAATGATTTGTAGTCCCTTGTCCGCATAGAGCTTTTTCAAGTCGACTATAGGAGCGCCTTCGGGCGGTGGCGAGAAGGCTTTCTTGACGTCGGGTTGGATGTAGAAATTCCATTTGTTGTCACTCTCCCACTCATATAAATAGTCCTCATCATCATCTTCGTCGCCCTCCTGCTTTGGACCGTTCTCTTCCCTGAACGCTTCCCACGCAGGTTCGTCGTACTCAGTGTAGTCATAGGTAATTCGTTGGGGGTATTCATCCCTCAAAGGACTCAACGTAGCGTTCCAGACAGGGATAACTCGTTCCAGGATTTTTTCCACCACCTGGTACAGGGTTGAATGGTGTTTGGGGTGGAGGTTGTTGATGTAACTAACAATTCTGCCAGTAATCTGGGTTAATATACTTGATTTTTGCAGTAAGAACGAAACCAAGACATACTTGGGAGTATCGCCTGAAATATCTACGTCGCATGGGAGCCACTGGAACTTCCTGCTATAGGCATAACCTTTCTGACCTTGAAAAGGTGGGTGCTTGGCCTCCTCTTCTAGGGGGATGGGGAGAACTTCACCCTCGCCGCACCTGCTGACACAATCATTGAGGTTTGTCGTCGAGTTTGGCAGAATCCGGGATAGACCATAGACTAGAGGAAAGAGAGAAGGATGAACGAGGTCGAGAACTTGCTCGTTAGAGCCAGGGTGCCAATCCTGCTCCTTTTTCGGGACGCTTTCCAATGGTGAGACGGCTGATTTCAACGAGGTCAAGAGGTCGGCTGGAATAGCAGAGTCGGATTTGACAACATCTCCGGGATAAATGTGCACGAAGCTGGATTTCTTGTATTTCTCCGCCTTGTACCTGAGCTCTTCGACGCAATATTGGAACATCTTGCTCGTGAAACCGGGTCCATCGTCTTCATCTTTATCTTCGTCTTCGTCTTCGTCTTTGTTTTCATCTTCGTCCTCTTCCCCAGTTGCCCCACCTCCCTCAGAATCACCTCCTCTCAGGGCGACTTCTCCGTCCTCTACATCGCCAACACCCCCACCACCCTCCTCCTCCAATTTCTGTCCACCTTGGTCCGTAGTTTTGTTCGCTTCTTTTTCATCGTCCCTGTTATCGACGCTCTCATCGCGTCCATTGTTTGCCTCCTCATCTCCAGAAATCCCCAGCTCAGCTTTCCATTTCTCGACGACCGGCTCGTCAAACACCTTGTTTATAGATCAGGATCGCTCATAAATCCATTAAGTTCGAATGTAATGTTATCTGACAACGTACCTTTCTCTCCCACTCGTTTTTATCCGTAACTTTATCCATAAAATGAAGCATCGCTAACTCGCGAAGTGTAATGGCCGGAAGTCTGGTGCACGGGTATGGTCATTGGTCGAATGGGCGACTTTAAACTAGGACATACCGAGCTGGATGGTCGGGTTGGTACATGCTTGGGCACAATGCAGACGGGAACGGGCGGTTCTCGAAAGTATAGTCTTTCGGTTCATGGTTTAGCGGTGAACCAAAACCTGGGAGTGGAGGAACGCTCGATACGGAGGACATGAGTAGAAGGGAAGGGAGAAAATACAGACACGCTCACAAAGGCTATATGAAGGTGATCTTGATCAAACGTCGTAATGAGAATACGTATGCTGTTTCCAAGTGTCATGGCCTGGCACACCAAGAGGGCGAGGAGACAGGGCGCACTGAGTACTGAACAATTGCCGTGAGTGAAGTTGAGGACTCTTGTCCGAAAGACATCAATGCGAATGGAAATACTAGATACGACCAAGACACGACTCTGCGATCCAAGGGGAGATTTAGCAGTAAGTAGTTGATTAACCAGGCCCAGGTCGTGGCATCAACTACACGGCCCGAGCCGGACAATGTATCGTTCGGCGGAATTCGGTCCATCCACAGCTTGATCTACCGATCATAAGGGCTAGGCACCACTGTACCTTACGATCCTGCTCAGCATTGTCACCTGTGTCTCTTTATGTCAACTTGGGACATCTCCACCTCTTCCCGGTTTGCCCACTTCATTTTCCTCGGTTTGAGCTGGTCGGGAATCTGGGTTTTGGCAGTGTAATGCACCACGAAGTACTGCTGTCGGCCCGGGTTGCTGTCGTGCATCATCGATCATCTCTTGGTTGAATTAAAGTTCTAATTCGCTTCAGGTGTCTTCGGGATAGGCTCCATATGCTCGTGTCCTCTGTTGGCGGTGCGCAGTTCTCAAGCCTTGAGTTACGACATCGTCGACATTGTCTCGGATGGAAGTGCAAAAATGCGTTCACAAGGATTCTCTGTGCACATCATTCCAAGCTCCATGTAATGGACAGCGCAAATATCGGTGTCCATCGTTCACAAGAGACATTTCAGACTCGACTCCTGTCAACGACGGTAGTAACCATTCAATTGGCGAGTTTGAATCGCCGCCTAAATCGATACTGATCAACACTCTTGTCCACGATTTAAACTCGTGAACAAGTCACGACTAAACGATTGAATTGGATTCAGATTCGAGACCGCTCAACGATTTTGTTTTGTAATTAATGCCGATTCCCAGCAACGAGTGCTAGCGGCGACTCAAATTCGTTGATTGAATTATTACTACCGTCATTGACAGGAATTAGTCTGTTTTCACTTGGGGCCATTTGATAGTCACGATTTCAAACTTCTGAGATCACGTGTTGGAACAAACAAACACGTCGCGCTCATTAATCACTCGAGGCCATAGTCTCTATCTACCATTAGCACTGCTTGTACTGATGTCAAATGTTTCAAATACATCGCCCTTTACCACCATGAGCTCTCGAGACTCCATCTATCATACGTCCGCGGGACAAAAACTCATTTGCAGTATCCTCGCTGCCTCCAAACCTGTATCAATAGAGCCTCATATTTACCAAGAGGAAGCAGTAGCCGAGTACTGGATGGGGAAGACGTGATTGCAACAATGGCAACAGGAGCTGGGAAAACAGGGCTCCTCAGTTTTATCATGATCATGATCCGCGAAATCTCCTGTAATCCATCTCCGGCACTACAAGGTCAAGGGTTTTCATTAACCCCTGCGGTTGTAGATGGTGGTGTATGCTGGCATAATTCCCACTCGACTTCCATACGAAATGAGATTAACGGGTGCGGAGTGCGAGAAGTACATCAAGCCGCATGCTAAGGGCAGTAGTCGAGCGTTCTAATTACGAATGAAATCAAGCGAGGCGAGAACATGTGTGACGACCTGGTGATGATGTCATCAGAATATCAGAAAAAAGGTAAAGGTAGACAACTCACATTTTCAGGGGGACGTTTTGGTGAAGCGGAAGCGGCGTCGTGACCACCTTTTGTTGCTATTTGAAGGAGGTAATGCCAGGTCACTGGCTGGTGGGTCTGGAGAATACCAGCGACCCTGCTGTCTTACTAAGTTTGTCGCCACTAACATCACAAAAAGACACACTAAGAGTCTGACTCCGGGAGACTAGACAGGAGTCGAACCCGAAGGCCTGAAATATCTCTAGTGGTTCTAGTCAAAGCCACAGTTCCTCAGATGTCAGCACAAATGAGAGGGCTTGGATCCCTTGGTTCTATTGAGCGCCCAACGGCCCCAATGAACAAGTGGCGTCAACAGTGTGCTAACCCTTTGCATTTACAAGACGAAGATTTGATGACGATTCTATTGCTTTCGTACACCCACTTAATTAAACCGGGCCGTTCGAGCGACGTCTGCGGGGCCCGCGGGCCATGACGAGTTAGATCGTGTCCCTCTCGACGACGATACATGGCGTCACGAGAAGACCACATACCCCACACGATTGGTTTCCACTGGCGATTGTGTCGGACTTGTATCTTTGACTGATAAGTACTTAGTCAGCTGACGCTTCCACCTGGAGTCTTGGACGGTCACAGCTTTGGCGGGCTCCGCGACTGTTTGCAGCCTGACATTCGATACGCCACTTCGCGAAGTCACTACATTGACAAAGATGTCATCCTGAGAACCATTGTACACGTTCTCCGTCGGAGCGGATTCGTACAATCTCCTTCAATGAGAAAAACTCACGTTTGGGCTTAATCCAAATGACAACTTAGGAGTGCATAATGTATTTCAGGTTTTCACACCAACGCATTTGTCGGAACAAAATGTTAAGACAGGTTTATCTGTACTTGTACTCTGGATACACAACACAACAATCTCATTTTTGCGACAACGGAGTTTCCCAACGGAAACGACAGGGTCACTTGACGGTGTAAATTGATCTAATCTACGTCAGGGAAGAGAGGACTTATGAGTCCTTATGGCTCGTCGCTTGTCTCGTATAACGCAACATCTTCACTCCTCAGTGCAGTAGATCCGAATTTGCATAATGTGCAAAGTATCTAGGCTGCTTATAGGCACTTGTGTAGAGAAATAAACCCCACTATGTGCCCAAGGAGTGGAAAACTGACATAAGGCACACAGATCTCCCTGTTTTGCTCGTTTAATAATGAATATCAGGGTCCAAGACGCGTCCCTGGATGCACGATGCAGTACTCCGCTTGATAATTGCAACGAATAAGGGGCCGTTCCGTTCATGAGTTGCCGCCTCAGATGGTCAGCTGGTTGTGCGTGTTTCATATTGGTTGGGCCAGAGCATCGATAAAACCCCCAAGCCCAGATTTATTTGTCAGTCGAGGCGACCTGAAGGAGTACTCAGTTCAAATTATCGGAATCTGGAAGAGGGCTCCACCGAATTATATCACTTCCCTTGTATTCGTAACGGCTAGCACTGAGCAGACTGGCCAAGTTTCGCTCTGAGGAAAGGCTAGTTCTATCGATAGCAAGCACAGTTAGCTTCTCGTTGATTTATTCTTGAGGCAAGAAATGCTAGTCGCGACGAATTCGCGGACCAAGTCCTCAAATCCCATTTTCGGTCACTGCATGGAACGATGATCTAACGTCAGGGGCGAAATACTTGATTTAGTTGCTTTTCATTCATTTGTATTCTACACCAGAACCCAACCTTATTTTCGCAGGGTCTAAATTCTGCAAATCACGGGCGGCTAGAACGAAAAGGGAACAGCACAGGGTTCTCCAGCACTTTGTATATAACTAATGGAGAACCAACAAATCCGGCCTAGCCCTCCCTAGTTCTCCCTCACCCTCTCCTCCCTCCACGGTCCAACCCTTGTCATTGGCTTGCTACTCTGTGCATGGACATGGTTGGCGAGATCACTCTGCTGGAAGGCCTCACGTCTTTTGGTGTAGCCCTCTGTTCTTTGTGCCTTCTTTCTCTGTGGAATCGAAAACGGTCATGGATCAGACGGAATCCAAAGGGTTTGCCGACTCCTCCCGGGCCTAAGGGTCTGCCAATCATCGGGAGCTTGCTGGAGATGCCAATGATCAAGCCATGGGTTGTGTACAATGAATGGTCAAAGGAGTACGGTAAGCCTGACAAGTTTTCTTCTCCTTGGTTGCTATGTCTCACTTTGCCTCCGGGTCTTAGGTAGCGACTTCGTATACTTCACGGTCCTGAACAAGAGCTTCCTTGTACTCAACTCCTACCAGCTTGTCCAAGATCTCCTTGTTAAACGCTCGGATAAATATTCCGATCGCCCAAGGTTGCCTATGATTTGTGAGGTGTACGTCCCCCTTTAACCTGTTCCTCCCTTAAAACTGAATAGGTCGATTCTAGGATGGATTATGGATGGTCACTTGGCTTCATGAACTATAATGATGAATGGCGCGAGCACCGCAAAGCCCTCACGAAACACTTCAATCACATGGCGGTTCAAAGATATCAAGACACTCAACTCCGTGAAGCCCGTGCTTTCCTTCTTCGGATGCTCCAACCCAATGCTTCTTCAAAACTCAGTCAGAATATTCGACAGTAAGCTGTCTTGTCCCCTTCGTTACCGCTCTCCTTGCTGATATTGTCGTGTTCGATAGATCTTTTGCTGCACTAATCATGGATGTATCCTACGGCATACGTATTTTGGACTTCGATGACCCTTACATTGAGGTTGCCGAAGAAGCTATGGGTGGATTGAACGAAGCCGCCGTTCCTGGCGCGTTCTTGGTCGATGTACTTCCTGCTTTGAAGCATGTACCGAAGTGGTTACCTGGTGCTGGATGGAAGCGTAAAGCGGAAGGTTGGAAGAAAACAAGGGACATCTTTCTTGTGAAGCCATTTGAAGAAGTGAAGACAAGGATGGTGAGTTATTTTTCCTTTTTGAATGGTTGGACATCATCTGATTCATACACGTCTGGATGTAGGCTCAAGGTGGCATAGACGACTCCGTGGCCTGCCAGCTGTTACAGGAGTTACAAGATGATGAAGGCGCCACAAGACAATTTAAGGAAGATGTTGCACGAAATGTCACCGCTACCGCTTATCTAGGTAAGTTCCGCAGCTTAAATCTGCCGATGCGAAGACGCCTAACTTTGACGCTTTAGGGGGCTCCGATACGGTATGTCCATTCCAGGCATTGAAGGCACGCTATCCCTAACCGGGAATTATCACCCTCATCAGACTGTATGTTCTCTCGAGTCTTTCTTCGTTGCAATGTGCTTGTACCCAGAGGTACAACGGGCTGCACAGGCAGAGTTAGATAACCTCCTCGCAGGAACAAACTCTCTTCCCACCTTCGCCGATCGTCCGAAACTTCCATACATACTTGCTGTAGTCGAGGAGTGCCTTCGATGGCAGATTGTTGCTCCACTTGGTACGTTTTCATCTTTTCCTTACCAATGATCGTGTTGATGGTTCTGTTCTTACTTTAGGCGTGCCTCATGTTCTAATTGAAGACGATGAGTATGAGGGCTACTTCATTCCAAAGGGAACCCTGGTTTTGGGCAACTCCTGGTATGCTTCATTAGCCCCCTCAAGTTGTGTTGGGATATGAACCAGGCTTACTCGACATCCCAGGTCTATTCTTCATAATCCTCAAGCTGTATCGGAGCCATCGAAGTTCAAGCCCGAACGATACATCAGGAATAGGAAATTCGACCCCGAAGCATCTCTGAACACTTCTCTAGGATCATTTGGATTTGGTCGTAGGTGCGCTGTTTTCTTGCTCATTTTTTCATAACTTCTTTTTTTGACGCGGGGCGTTTGTCAAGAATATGCCCGGGACAGTACTTCACCAAGGATGCTTTGTTCAGCATGATCGCTTCAACGCTGGCTGTATATGATATCAAACCCAAGTTAAAGAAAGACAAGAGCGGCTGCAACATTCCACTAAGTGATGACGTGACTTCTGGCTTTGTCTCGTGAGTAGTTTCGTGAACTCATGTTTGGCATAGGCTCAAATTTGGTGGCTTGTATAGACATCCAGTCCCGTTCGAGTGCACGCTAACCGTACGATCGCCTGAGTTAGAGCAGTTGATCTACAATTCTGTCGAGATCGAATAGGAGCCTGCTTTGAATCCTTTTCTACATTTTATTCTGGGTGCAATCTTCAGTGTAAAATATAAGTATACAGCTGTCACTCCTTCTAATTACTGTCCTTACACGTTCTTTTTATACTCTCGTTTGTCCTGCTCTCTCAATTCATTTGCTATACTGGAAGGATTACTGGATTAACTCTAAAAGGTCTTACTGATTATGTGCCAGCCAATGTACCTAATACTTAGCTCTTACAGCCGGCGGACCCTCATCTATCATTAACCTCGCCTCCCGTATTCTTTTATCTGGTAGCCGGGGGATCGTGATAGTGGGTTAGAATTTCAACTGAACATTTAATTCTCAGATACTGGAGTCACCAAAGGTGGTAATCCTGGCGTTTCCTATAATATTGAGTGCGCATCGAATAAAAAAATCATCTTGATTGGGTGTACAGAATGACAGTTGATCACTGTAATATTGAGTGCGCATCGAGCGTGATGATCCCTGGAACACCTTGAATAGACGTATTTAAGGACTGCCTTCGTAGGAACATGTTTCAGACGTGCTGCCTCCTTGTATTTATTGAGAAGCTTCAGAGCCTGACTTACTGACTCGGACTCGCTACGCATTCCAGCTTTCATGCTTTGTCTTTAGAAGTATGTAACGCCCTGGCGATGGGGACTCGTTTCTAAGGCATGCACTTCAGTGCCAGCACATTTAAACCTACTATGCATACATAGTAGCAGTAAGGAGGGGGTCTCTACTTCCATGTATGTTTAGCCCTTAGTGAATGTGTATGTATCTCATTTTCGGATTCGTGAACTTGGAGACGACAACTAAAAAGATTTGGCAGGATCGATTCAATTGATTTGTTAGATAGAGTATATTCGGACCTTCGGCTTTATATCTACCAAGCCGGGTAAACAAGCCTTGCTATTTCTCACCAGTTTAATGACGGTGGGCACTGTGCAATCAAAAACGACCGTTTTTACAGACGAACACTAGGTTACAGTCGATGCCAGAGAGACCGGAGGTGATATTTGAGACCGAGGCCATTGAAACCCCTTGTATCTCTTACACGGTTAGAGCTTGGCAATAGGTTCATACCGATGTGAGACAATGCTTGTCTGTAAGTTGTCTTTCGGTTCACCCAGAAAAGTGTAACCTGAAACCAAAAAATCATTTCAATACTCCCTTATGGCTCTGTTAGACTGTTGACATTAGCCAAAGCAGTATTCGATCGTCGACACATGGCTGAAGCACTGCTTGCACGAGATTTAAAGGACCACATCGCCGCTTCAGGTCGAGCGATTACCATGCTTTCTGGCATCTATCCAGATCAGTTGCACACCAAAAACTACGGTCTCACCTGAGTCATGGTCAACCTAGACTGGCTTTCGTGGCTCGGGCCATTTTGAGAAAGTGGGAGCCGCGGGTTGGTATTTAATCCAGTAACTTGACCCATTATGCGGTACGCTCGTCAACTTTTGGTCCAATGCCGATATTACGAAACGGGAGTTCGGAAGCAGCATCTGCTCGACGACTACGAGAATTTCCTAGTGTCTCCCGAGTCAGACTTTAAAAATGTGCCTCCCCTCAAGGTCTTTGACGATGGTACTTTCTAAGAATTTTCTGTGAAGTTGAGGAGACGAGGAGGTGGGTTGACAAGAGCGACTGTCGATACAAATCTCGTCGGCCGACGATCCAAGAGCGAAGAAAAGGTCAACATTGACAGCACAAAGGTCACAAGTGATTGTTTGAAACCAGTAAAGGGTGTTATCACCATCTCGACGGCAAGAAAGAGAGGTCCAAGAACATCAGATTTGGTAGAAAATTGCCAGTGGGTTCAATCAGAGAAGCATGGACCTTTGATTGTGAACTCCAATCAAGGGGCCTGGATGGACATAAGAAAACACTGTTAAGTGACAAAACAAGCGCGACTAAAAATCAATGATGCACTGACAGCTGAGCGGTCCCGCGTTTGATGATTGTGTAACGGTTACACGCCGATTCCCACGTCGCCTCCATCGCTCAGATTCACCTTCTTGAGGCTTTGGCGCGCCGAGCTATGTAACGCCTATCCTCGCAGTACTGTGTTCTCTTGGCCTGAAACAGGCTGCAGACCGTCGAAATTGCCGAAATTTTCCTTCACGATCTCTGATTGTCCCACCATAAACTTGAATGTCCGGAGCGACGCGAGAATTCAAACTCACGCCTCAAGGCAAAAACACCTCAAAAGCCCTTCCTGGATGCCGTTGGCGCAAGAAGCTGCGCCACTGGGAAGTTCAGTTGTTCACTTGCCGCGTACCTATACTTTTGTTGAATTATTCGGCAACTCGGCGGCAACTAAGACCTCGAACCTCCCTCTTCTCAACCCCCGATGAACATGTTTTCTCATGCCGACTTTCGGTCACGGATCCCTCAACGGCTCACTCGCCGCGTTGACATCTTTGACACACACACCAACAAACCTGGTCCGCGTTGTCTTGGTATCAGCCGAATAGGCTGAACTGCCATAGTGGCTCCTTTCGAGTCCTTGATTTTCGGGCGCACGCCAAAGAAAAATCAAGGCGGTTAACCATAGTTCCTTGCTAAGTATGTGCTTTAATTTCCTCTGGTGGGGATAGATTTGTCTGGTAAACCTCGCTTTGGCCTGCAGCATACCGTTGTAAAAGTTGATATACTTAGAGTACTTGCTGGGATCTTGAGTCATTGACGCTTGATTTATCCTTTGGTCCGGCAATCTCATTTCCTCTCAAGCTGCCGAAGCGCTAACTATATGGACCAGAATCAATATGGAAGACAGTATGTCTACCTATGTCTAGCCAGACATAACCTCCTGCGTTACGCCGCCGAAGAGCCGCACGGTGATCGATCACGTCGACCACGAGCCCCCCTCGTCCTAGGAGACCTCTACACCTCTCTGCCTTTACCCCATAGTCGGTCGAAGCAGCTACCTCTCCGTTGAGGCCTTAGGCCTCTACCCCATTCAACTCTGATTGTTCACTAACGCCGCTGGAAAACCAATCATCAGGAAACCTTTTTAGAAAAATCCCACGGGCGATTAGTCAAATCAGTGCGTAGATTCTTCTCCCTGACGGGTCGATGCACACTTATAAGGTAACAGACGGATTCCTATCGGGTCCCAGTGCCATTAGCACAAACTATTAAATACAAGCAACCCCTCAGACGATATCCACTCTATCCACTCCCTGCCTCCGTATGACCCTCGACGCAGATTCAGAATGCTCAGCAGTGACATTCCTATATGCACCTAGTGTCGCATCGTCGAGACTTATACAATCAAGCAGCGGTACATTACAGCCTCTATTCTACCTACCATTCTCTGAAGATAAACACAGGATTTGCATTGTGCTCGATTGCACTTCGAGATTTCCTCCTATTCGTGTTTTTCAGGTATCTGGCGTCGCATTTTCATCGAGTTGTGGCTTGGCGGATTGATGTCTTCTCGTTCTAGGGAGAAACAAATGTCACTCAGAGTCATTCACATCCGTAGTGAAACACATCGTCAGCAACGGGGACACTCCTACGAGGCATCAAGCCCTACATATATGCCAGATCATCCATGCCACCGTCGGCTCACCACGCAAAGGCTGAAGGCATGGGCGCAAAAGCCAACGAAGGAAGCATTCTTGAGTGCTGGATTAAAACTAAAGCAACGGCTGAGTCGATGTATTCGCTCTTTCTCGTTCTGGCTAGGGGTCGGCAATCGGGTTCTTATATAGTACGCCTGACCTCTGTCCCTTTGGTGCCGAATCTCGATTGACGTCGTAAACAGTGGAACTACCGGCTGGTCACTCAAGCATGCACGTTGGGGAAGGATAAATTTGACAATCAGCTTCTGCTGCTTCACTTTGATGTTAGCATTGTTTCAGCTGCGCTGTCTGCTTTTCTGTGAGTACCTCGGCGAAAATCGCCGTGCTGATTCTTATTGGTTTACCCAGGCCGTAAGGTATTTGGCCTTCGGTCTATACGTTGGAGGATCTTCGCCGGAATAGCCTGTTTGAGTGCCCTTACCAAAGTCGCTACTGTCTCGCTTGTAGCGTTTGCCGCTACCCGAAAAATGCCCCTCGAATCCCAACCTCTTATGTATGTGCTTGGGTGATTTACCGTACAGATATCCTTAGCTTACAATCGTATCTCTGCAGGATAGCAACGGGACTATGGTATCTGTTTCCAAGATTTTTCCAAAGGTAACCGCTAATGAAAGGTGTTTCAACAGGGGATTTTCTATGGGCCTGAACCTTCTCATTGGCTTGTCGTGTTCCTTACATATCCAAGCCTTTGTCAATCGGATGAAGGAGCTGGACTTAATTGCGATCCTCTGGTATATTCTTGCATTCTTGAGCACCGGTACGGCTTCATCTCAGTTTTTGGTGGCACTCCTCTGAGTGCTAGTCAGCTTCACATATCACCTTATTTGTGATGTTTCAATTTCAGGGATTGATCGTCCTAACCCACCTTCCGTGAGTTTCCGGCCCCGTCACATCCGAGTATAGACCAATGTTTGCCGTATTCAGAGCGACACTATCATTCTATGAGATGTCTCGGGTAAGGACCTCGTTTTTCGTGATTAGCCTCCTGAGCCAATCTCATACGTCCTTTCTCAAAGTCTCCTCTGGACTTTTTGGAAGATCACATTTCGTCAGCTATTGAGGAAGTACAAGCCGTGGAGATTACCACCGTACTCTCGGACGACCCCAGCGAGATGTTCGAGATGCCGCGGGTTCATATGGTCCCATAGAGCTGACCCATATGTAGGTACTAGTGGCCCCTTCCCTGAGGACTTTCGTAGACTTGCAAAACTGACTTTGTATTTTCTCGCTGTTGCATGGTCAAGATAAGTCCTTCGCAGCAGGCAAGACCAATTATTTCTATGGATACCAACGATGACACAATCCCCGAGGCCACTTGTTGACGGCTAACAAACGTCCGTAGCCCTGCTCTAAGATTGTAACAAACTATTTTCATACGTACAACTTTTTCCTCCAGGAATTTCGAAGGTTGCGAAATCACTAGCCCCGGAACTCGGACCCTCTAAATCCCCAATTTTTTTGGTGGCGGCCAGGAGAAGAGTGCATGTACGGCATGCCTCGGAAGGGCATCGGGGCCGAGAAGGGGTCTTCAAGTGGTGCCTGGGCAATTGACATTGAGAGATGTCATGGGATTGACATGGTGACTGGCCATGACAAGTACTATCGACCAGATGTTATTGAAATGGTATGTTTTCTCATAGATCCATTTATCCATGTTTCCGGCTTTGATATATGATGTATATATATAGACTAATTCTTCGCGTATTATTGTAAAAAACAAAGAGTTGTAAAACAGTCACCCGTGAGAGTTCCTCTCGATTCGTATGCAAAAAGAAAGTCGGCTCTTGGGCTAAATAGATTAAAGTGTATTAGCGCACACAGTACAAGGGATCACGTATTATACATATCATCAGAACTAAGTACGAGCATGACAGTCGTGTGCAGACGTAAGGATACTGGTCCACAGTATTTTTGAACCTGAGGTTAAGGGTAATCATAAGGAAACACACAAACAACAGCCCAAATGCTCCTTCTAGGAACCATTGTTAAACCCTTCACGCCTATCGAGAATAGGCGATATGATTAATGACATGACAGGGTAAAGTTAATTGGTTGGAAGGGGCAGCTCGCCGACATTAAGGGTCGACGGAAAATTTCGGAGAAAAATCTGCTTTAGGGCATAGACCCATGGATAAGTCGGAGAGGAGTTGGCAAGGTCCAGGTTACGCAGACACCATGTGTCAAGGACGAGCACCGTGTATGGGCGTTGCAAGGCTTGTTCAAATAATTCCTTATGAGTTGTTAGTAACGTGCTACAGCAGTGGAAGATACCCAGGTAGAGGGAGCTCACCAACTTCAGTTGAGGATCAAATCCAGTTTGTTTCGAGTTTTGGGCATCACCGGCGACATCCGCGAAGGTCAAGCATAGCGACTTCAGCCTCGGAAACTTCTGGGCAACAAGCAAGAGAAGCTGAGGGCTCAACACCGCCACCTTGATCTTGAGACTCCCCAACACAGTATTCTGGCCTGTATGATATTCCTCACTTGGACAGAGGGCTTGGAAAAGCTCGACCAACTCGGCATCATTCAACGCCCTGTCCGTCAAAGTGAGCTTCTCCAAGATCGGGGCACGTCGGCCAAGAAAAGTATGTAAATCAGTGAGCTCCGCCTTCAAGGGCCGTAAAGCAAGCTCAACTTCTCGTAGTCGAGGGAACTCGGCGTCAAAGGATGATTTCAGGATACGTCGAATCCAGAGGTGGCAGTCTGGAGGTAGTTTATAGCGCGATGGGCCAGAGTGTGTAGTGCTCAGCTTGAGTTTCTCCAAGGTCCTGGCATGCGGTTCCATGACGTGTCTGTAGAAGTCCTCGGGAGAGGAGAGCAGCCCTCCGTTAAAGGGAATGGAAAGGGCAAAGGACTTGAGGCGAGGAAACACGCCCCAACGATTGGAGAAATACGAAAGGTCGAGATCGCGAGATGAAGACGTAGCCGAAATACCAAGGTGCTCAAGGTCTCGGAGGTTATGGATGAAAACAAAAAATCCGTCAAGGGAATATTGAACTTGCTCCATACTTGCGTCACCCGTACATAGGTAGATGTTGAAGGATCGGAGTTGAGGGAGGCGCACATAGGATAGATGCTGGAGAAATTCAAATGGAACTTTGATGGTCAAGCTGATGAGCTTGGAGCCAAAGGCTTCGAGTGCAGGGGAAAGGAAAGCCCCAACAAGCTGGCGATGATAGGATGTGCTCCGCTCGTCGTATAAGATTTGATAATCGTGGATATTCTCGAGGCGCTTGACAGCACCAGTAACGCGCCTGATGTCTTTGTTGATTCTCTTCTCGACCCTCTTCTGTGCTTCTTCTTCCATATACTTCGGGTTGAAGAACGTATTGACACGATTCCACAGGTTCTCGCTTTTGCTGACATAGGTTTTCGTGCGTGGCTGAACCAACCACGGTTCTATCGTGAGTCTCCGAACACGAATCGCAACTTCATCTCGGCTAGAGGTGCGCCACAGGAGATCACATAACCGGACAAATATAGCAAAGGCCAAATATGTTACCCTGTCAGTATCGCGATCACACACCAAAACGTAAATCCTCTCACCCCAACATCTCGCATAGTCTCTTCATCTTCGAATCATGCCTGCTAAACTTCACTTCTCTGAACCTGGCATCCAAACCAACAGGACGCAACTGCCTGCTGACTCCACAAAGCTTCTCGACATCACGACTAGGAAGATACGTGGAAACCACAGACCAAACGTCGTATGGTGTATCATTCACTATCATGTATTAAGCAAGATGCTGCCAATCGCAAGGGCGGGCAGGGACGAAGGATGTTCAATAAATGGATAGGTAAGATCGGAGGCTTGGAGCGATAAGATAGCCGAGTACTCCGTGCCAAGGGACCCGGGACGAGTGGCGCAGAAGTAAAAGTATTGCACACAGTAAAGTCGGATCAGGGATTAAAGACCAATTGAGTCTTCAGGCGTAGGATCGTTCTCAGTGGCTGGTGGCAGTGAAGAAGACAGGTAGCTTTTCGAGTTTCTCGAGCGTTAATGGCGGGGACGAGCCCCTCCAAGCCCAGCGGTCAGTCGGTGGGGGAAGATTAGAGGTGGGGGTGGGGGGAGAGAACAAATGCACAGCCGAGCAGACGGCCTCGTGTTATTTGAATAGGAGTCAGTTTGTCCCTCTTTGGAGGATTCAGGAAGGCGAGAGGACGCAAGTGACTGATTGCCGTTCACCTCGGGCCCATTCATGATATGACTCATGGTTTGAAGAATCCAAACCTGTTGGGTGTATATCAGCACTTGTGAACCTCGTGGAGCCCAAAATAGCCTTGTTCTCCTCACAATAACTCTATTCAACTGGAGCCAATTTTGCGAAATGTTGGTCCGACCCGGTGCGTTGAAAACCCTGCAAGCCGCGCTGATGAGCCATAATTACTAGTCGATGCAGGACTTCGGAACGTACAAGGAAATGGCTTTAATCAGCACCATGTGAACTTCACAATTCGTTCTCGTCCCTTGTCAAGAGTACTCCAGAAAGCTGTGTCGTAGGCTGGTGAACAGCAAGGCGATGACTCGAACACGTGTCCCATCCTAGGGTATTAGTTATTTTTAATCGGAGTTATTTTTGAGTTTATATTGAGCTTAAATTTCGGTGACAGAAAAGGCCTATTCACCGCACTTGGAAGGCTAGGAGCAGACACACGAGAAATGCTTATACGTTAAAGCATAATAAAAGAGTTCCACACACACACACAAGCCAAGCAACCAAAGCACCGACCAGTTTCAAGTGCTTCATCGAAACAAGAATGAATGGTAATCGAGAAAAGTCCTGCCCATAGTCATTAATAATAACAATCATGGAAGGGAATAACAAATCCCGAAATTAGAAAATTACATTGTATCCTTCTCCGAGTCAAGGGGATCCTTTCCTCCTTAACACCCTTTTCTCAATTCTCGCAGCGGCAGCCAAGACATTAACTGTTCCATACTCAGAGTCATTGCCTCCGTGTTCCTCGCGATCTCGGTCATACCCTCCAGTAGCGGAGCCATCCAAATCAGTATCAGTAAACGATGAGAATTCAGGTAGCCCTCCTGGCATGGCAACATCTCGACTCTTCTCAGATCGAAGGCTGGCGCCGCCGCCACTACGGCTCAGCAGGCCGCCCAGTCGACTAGATCCAGAGCTGACTCGACTCTCCAGACCACTGCCGAGCGAAGCACCCAAGTCACTGATGAACGCTACTGCACTGGTAGCTTGTTGGCTTGCCCTCGACGACAAACTGGCGACACTCTTTGTCCTTTTCCGCGATTCAACCCCAGGTGCAGCCTGTTGGGTCGACGGAGACGCAATCTTCTGGAGTGTACGCGGCGAAGGCGGTACTAGCAGCTGTGCTAACGATGAACGTCGCGCCCTTGCGCGGACATGTGACTGATGACTGTCTTGAGTGGGGGAATTCCAATCTGGTAGTTGAAATTGAGGCTGTTGAGCATCGCTACCTCGGTGACTGCTCATCACGCAGGACGGCGATGCGACCATTGGAACTCCATGACCACTAAAGGCATATCCTTGTTTAGGGGAGGAGGATGGACTCAATTTAAGAGCGGACTTGACTGGAACAGGCTGGGGTTCAGCCAATCTTGTAGCAGCGGGATGTGGTGGCTGCTGACCAATCGAAGTTGAAAGCTGAGCAAGAGATGATCGCCGTGGGAGAGATAGACGAGGTGACATCGGTGAAGGTGGTGCTCGAGCATTGGGCAAGGGAGGAGGCTCACGGTTAGTCGAAGAAGTGCGTAAGTTGGCGAGTGAGAGGCGTCGAGGAATGATTTTCTGGCTTATTGTTGAAGTTTGTGCCTTCGGCGAAGATGGTACCTTCACTGTAGGGGACGCAGGAGAAGGAGACGTTACGTGCGGGGACACAGAAAGTGAAGAAAGTTTCTTCTTGACAGCTGGCACAGGCGTCAAAGTAATGGCTTGTTTGGGAGAGGTGGTTTTTGGTGTCCCCCGAGTCACGGTCCCTGACTTGCGAGAACGAAAGATTCCTCCACTAAATCTAGACAAGGTTTCCTCGACGAGTGATAGGTGCATCCTCGAGCCAAATGTTGGAGTGCCGCATCGAGAGGAGGAGCGATCAATCAACTCTCGCTCATCACGCTTGTCACGGCATTTGGAAACCTCGGCACCACAGGGCGTTGATTCAACGGCGACCTCTGGAGAGTTGCGAGTCGGGAAAGCAGGGTCATGATAGGAAGCGACGCCTGAAGCGGAGAGCTGTGTTTGAGAAGGAACTGTAGTCGGAACTGCGACTATGTATCCAAAAAGTGAACCAGTACATTTCGTGACTCTGACCACTCGCCAACCTGCGGAATCGGCCAAGGCTACGATTTCTCGCAACGTTCTCTCCTGAGAATTGAACATGGCCTGCATCTGTAAATGCTAAAGATTTATAAAAGTGTTAAATCGTAGGTCAAACCGACTAACCGTTAAATCCATCCAATAAGCGTTCGCGCTCGCTTTCCCAAGGTTTGGAAGTAACGGAGGTGGTGCGAGCATCGTCTCTGCGCCCTGGATGCCTTCAAGTTGCTCATTTCCGCCAATTTCATCCGGGCACGCCAAAGGAAGTATAAAGTCTCCGAGAAGAAGCTTGGTATTAGGCATCGCCGCTTCTCTCAAATGTAGTAGTATTCGGCGAGCGAAATCATCGGGCCAATCATGCAAGACGACTCGAAGTAAGAAGACGGCCGCATGTTTGACTGGCTGAGGTGCGAAAAAGTCGTGGACTAGACGAGCAGAAGTCCCGTTCAGAAAATAAGATAACGAGGTAAAGTCATAAGACGGAGTACCTTGGAAGTGAGTTGTTCCATTATCAAGAAATTCAGGGCACTTGGCCTTCCATGCCTATCATAGGTACGTTAGGGTGAAAGGGTGGCTGATGTGCAATGACTATTACCTTTTCGCCCATTTCGACAACAACAGGGCGATCTTGAATAATGAATCTCAGGTTTGGGCCTTCATCGCTGTGCGATGGGAAGGCACTAGCAAGGAGCATAGTGGTAGACCCAATTCCACCACCAACGTCGACAATAACGCTTTCTTGTGGTAAAGCATGCCAATCAAAACCTAGATGCAATGTCAAATGAGAAAACCAAGGTTTTGACGAATGGACTGTACGTACTGCTGAGAATGGTACCCGGCGTCTCCCAGGAACAAGTCCCCGACATAGCTTTCCCGAATCTCTCCAAACGGAAACGGCTGGCTTTCATATTATCGTGTACTGAAATCGAGCCTAGTCCGTTAGGAGTTGGACCGCCGTGTGTTCGGCCGCATTTTACAGGTGCATAGACAGAACCCCGTCCTGTTTCAACTCTTGAGTTAATAAGTCAGAATTGTGGTTGGTCGTAGCATGAAAAGACACCCTACTTGTCATCATCGGTAGGGTTTGTTACTGTAGAATGGGCATCTGCAGAACCTTCCAACCAGCCAAAAAAGCCAGTCCTTGAGTCGGATATTCCGAATGCGAAACAGAAAGGAGCCCTTGTGGGTTCAGATCCAGCCCTTGTGCTGCTCGACTCAGATAAGAGATAGGTTTCCGTTAGGTAGGCGGACGATTTGAAAATTTCATCCGAGCTGTAAGAGGCGGGTTTGAGAGTAGAAAATTTCAGGGGCTCGCAACGTACCAAAGCCCCACGAAAGCTGCAATACCAGATGTGCCAGCGTATTTCTTCTCGGGGCTGGAGTATTCCTGATCAGTTTTTGCTGACGAACAAGAATGAGAGAATTACCGACATTCCATCAGCTGTCCACCGGTGAAGATCATGCAAATTCTTTCCAGTATCAATGGTGGAAGATATCCTATTAAGCGTGAAAACATCTGGCGACAGCTCTCTAACAATGTGATGCGTCGCTAGAAGACGTAAAATATGCGCTAAGGATATGTCAGTCGTGAAAGCGACGCGGAACGACGCCACGTACCTAGTTTGATTTTATCGACCCCGTTCTTCTCTGAAATAACGTCAACATGTAGACCTGAGGGACCGGCTTCCCGCAGTATCTCAGGGGTATGGGAGGCCTCAAAAAGGCGCATACATGAAGGTAAATGATACTAGGGCGGTCAGATATCAGCCCCCTGGTATACTCATAAATTGATATATACTCACCCCCATAACAGCATCACATAAAGTCAGGAAAGGAGTTTGAACAGTGGCAGTCATCTGACCACACGCAGCGACGATATAGTTTATGGCCGTGATAGCGTCAGGATGCTGTGTCAAGGTCTCAGACAATGACGTCGGGTCGTAAGGTGCGTCAAGAGAAGGAAAGTCAAGAGGAGTGCGTAAGGACTCTGACGATGCCTCTGTCTTGATGCAGGGCGACGGCGGAGGAGAGGCGTAGACATTGGAAAAAGAGTTCACAGAGAGAGAGGGGCGATGGAAAGGCCTAGCAGCGCCAGAGTCGACTGCGCAGTTTCCTGGCGGGTCTGACGTCGAGACTTTGTCCCTGCCAACGCCCGGGCCCGATGATAGCTTACCCTGCGACCCATGAAGCGCATATATCGCCTCGATGTCGTCCAAAGCCTCGCCAATAATGTCATGGAGAGCTCTGAGGACAGAGAACGTCATGGAGGAAAGGCAAACAGCGGGGTTCGG
This sequence comes from Leucoagaricus sp. SymC.cos, assembly GCA_001563735.1. Classification (NCBI taxonomy): domain Eukaryota; kingdom Fungi; phylum Basidiomycota; class Agaricomycetes; order Agaricales; family Agaricaceae; genus Leucoagaricus; species Leucoagaricus sp. SymC.cos. Next base: position 12,169 of record KQ963895.1, on the reverse strand, counting down.
GGATACGGGCTGATGGTGGGAGGAGAAAAAGAAAAGGTAAGAACAAGTTTGAAGATATATGAGGAAAAAACCAGCTGACCAAATTAACGCCAAACTGCCAAAACGTCATGTCATCAGAGTTTCAGTCCACAGATGCTCTCTGCTCGTTTCGAATCTGCAAGTCTCAACAGAGTAGTTCCATTGCCTTTCCGAACAAGAGAATCCAGTAAAAGATGCGCCGAGTTATCTTGTGAGATCCCATCGCTGATGCTCCCATGCCAGAATGATTCCCCCAATCTTCTGCCAATGTTACCATTCGCGACATCCGGCTCGGTGCGCGCAGCTAAAGAAAGTGGACTCGGACAGCCAGATACAAAATTTCGTAACACATTGCCACAGTCAATCAGCCAAATTTTTAGTATGTATAGCATGAGAACAAGCAAGGAACAGATCTAGCGTTGAGCCAGGATAGCAGCTGGAAAGCCAAAAGGGAGTGAAAGAAAAATCGGATAGGTCAACAGACTTGCGCCTCTATTTGTAGTTGTTATTCATCGCCATTAACGACAAAGGCAACCGACGCGCCTGACTGTCGGCCATGACATCCTCCCGCTGTCACCTTCACGAAGATCTCGTCTCACGAGTTCCGCTCGAGAACAGGGGATTGTGCGGTCAAATTAGCCGACATCTCTCATTGATTATCGTACAACTGACCTCATCCCCCCTCGGTCGAGTCATCGAGACCAACGTGCATTGGACAATTTATCACTAAGGCCTGGCTACATCATACTTAGATCACGAGAATGCACGTGGCTCAGACAAACGGACGAACACCCATGTGAAGCACTTCTCAGGCATTCTCGCGATAACCTCTAAAAATGATCTTGTTAGTCGATTCGCTCACTGGGTCGCGAGGAACTCGTTGATGACAGACGCCACTCGTAATTCGAGTCCTCGCGAGATTCTCATGTATCAACAGGCCGATCATTTTCCTCGGTCATGGATCGTTTTTACAGCAGTATTCCTGCATTGGTTATCCAACAACTTCGACGGGCATGTGCTCATTTATCTCTTACACACTAAGGCCACCGCCACCATCCTCAAGTCAAAAGCCTATCTATGGCACCACTTGCTATTCTACTTACCCGGAACTACTACTCAGGCCTCAGGAATCATGACTAATTGATAGAGGAAGGCTTCTTCTCGAATGGATGGATGACAGGTTTATGAACGTTTGTTGGACCTGTTGCCTTGACCTTCTTCAAGTTCTCCAACCTTCGAGCGGTTTTATCGGATTTTCTGTTTCACGGCTGCTTTAAACCTTTGTTCGCTGCGTAGGTTACAAGGAAAGAAAATGCACGACTGGTCTTTATTAGCTCATATATCGTGATCTTGCTCGGCTAGGTTCGTTATTACTTATCTGTCGTCCTCCTCTTGCCTCTGGCTAAGTGATCACATGTTTCGCCGAGACCTAGTGACCTTCTCTCTCGCCCATTAGTTTGATTGAAGGGTAGATTACAGATAACTGCAATGCCTCATGAAGTCCGAAACCCTCTTGCTTCGCATGATCACAGAGCAAGCCCCTCGGTGTGTTGACGTGAGTGGACCGTTACGCTTCCGTCCTACGCGTTCTATAAATAGATAAGGCTTGGCCTTCGGTGGTCATCGTTTTCCAATCGTTTTCTAATCTACATGACTCAATTCACCCATCAGCTGCATTGCATTGCACGGGAAATGGTTCATATAAACACGATGTTACATGAGCGAAACTCTTTCTCGAGGTGAATCACAACATTGAAATCGTGAGATTTTTTTTTCGCTTTGGTCAAGCGCTTAATTATAGTACACACTAAATCTCCATTCAACTTGATCAACCCTGACCACAACGTCATCCTTTCGTCCACAAGAAGCGTAAAAAGTGGCTGAATGGCGTGTTCGAGAGCCGCAGGGTGAACAATGGGCTCAAGGGTCCAGGGTATATATAAGAGCGGCGTACACTAACAAGCACCAAATCCATTGCTTTCAGTCTCCCCCTCCAGTGTCGTTTTCGACCTCCCACACTCCTTTAAACAATGCGCTGGTTTGCTATTATTGTCACTTTTTCTTCCATTGCCTTCGCAGCAATAGCGTCGGCACTTCCCACTGGTGCTGGTTCTGTTGTTGAACCACCCGGCAAGGCCCCCGATGCTGTGACCCGCAGCGCAGTATGTATCACTTTTTTCCCTTTGAGCGTATTATGCTGACCTACACATCCAGGACCTCAAGATTCTGCACACTGGCGTCGGACTCGACGGTCAATCTGACAGTGCCTCAGCCAGGACAAAACGCTCCGAGACTGGTTTCGAAGAATTCGCAGTTGCAGTCGCTCTTAGTGCCCGTGACGAATCTTCTCGTGGCATTCCGGACGTCATCACCGAACTCAATGACAAAATTCTTCCTCTCTGCCATGATTTGAGTATGTCACCCTCCTATTTACGCGTTAAACACCTCTGATGTTTATTTTTTAGACGGCAAGGTTATGGACGCTCCTTCGGCAGACGTTGCACTTTCTGGTGCGATGGAGGTTCTTGGAGAAATCAAGGACCTCCTAACCACAGCCAAGGGCGAAATTGAGGGTCTCATCGCCAATCCTATTGAGGCTGTCTTCTGCCTCAATGGCAAACTTCTTGACGCCCATGCCATTGCTCAAATTGTCGCTGTTCTCACTGTTGTATGTGTGCTCCTATCTTATATGAATTCATGATCTAAATTTTTTTCCATAGTCTGTGAGCACTGCCCTTGGTTTCGTTATCAAGGCCTGTGCTTCCGTGCAGACTGACGCTCTCGTTAAACTTGTCAACGAGATTGCTGGACTTCTCGCCGATATTCTTGGACTCACCTTGAAGGTTGTTGCGAACCTTCTCGTCGATCTCAAGCCCCTCCTCCACTGTGTTGTTGACATTATCCTTGACCTCAATTTGACCGCTCTCGTCAATGTTCTCCAGCTCGCCACGAAAGTCTAGATAGATTCTCTAGATGATTATATATGCGCCGCTGAGAGTACAGTATTGACTCCTAAATGATATTTTCTGTTGATTCTTCTCCTGACTTTTCAGATAAAGCTGACGCCACGACGGTCACGCCTTCTAAACATTTCATTGAACAAGAACATACCCCTATGAACCTTTTATGGAGGTCATTTCACGAGTCATTGGTTACGAGCATCTGAAGACTGAGCAACTATCAGGTTTAGCGCTGTTCTTTTCATTGAATAGTTCCTTGGCAGACTAGAAGATTATTTTTTTTCATCATTTTATTGTCCTCGAGGCTATCCTCATGACAGACATCACGTATCTACAAGACTAGAAATTTTAAATAAGGCTGAGGAACGCAAATTTTTCAGGAATTTCGGAATCGCTGCTCCAACGTATAAAAGCAGACGTACAATCAAGACGTTGCAGCACAACTCGGACACTCATTGAACTGACTCTTCAATTCACCCCTTCGCTCTTTTTAAAACATGCGCTCCTTTATCTCTTCTGTGATCTTCGCTTCTCTTGCCTTTATCACTCTGGTCTCCGCGCTTCCTGCCAAAGACTCCAATGTGCGTTGTCGTTGTCTGATTTAAGAACTTTCACTACTCACTCGAATTCACCTCCATAGAGTCTTAGTGCACCCAAGCGGCTGGTCAGGTCCACCGATGACAAGACCGGTATATTTAACGGCCAAAATGATGGTATCACCGGTTCCAATGATGGTGGATCAGGAAACAACGGTGGTGATCCCACATACGGGATCGGTGATGTTCTCGTCGGACTCCGCAACAAGGTCGGCCCACTATCTCAGAAGCTTTGTGAGCATTCTGCTATCTCAAACTTAGGGAGAAAACTGCATACTAATATCCAATCGCCAGTCAATAGACTTTCTAGCGAGACTAATGCCGAGGCCGCCGGTAAGGTCTGCATGGATAGTCTAGGTGAAATCAAGGATCTCCTCGTTGGCGCTCATCAAGAGATCAGCGCTAGCAACCTCATTTCGGCTCACGGCGGTGGCTACCTTACTTTGAACGGACAACACCTCGATGTTCACAGTATCGCTGACATTCTGGCTAAACTCGTATTTGTATGCAGCATATATTGCTTCAATTCTTTTACCCTTCTGATTTTTGCTTTGAATTGCCTTCATAGGTGCTCGTCGAGATTCTTGAGGTAGTCACCAAGGCTGTATAGGGTAGGACTGATGGTCTTCTCGACATTGTCGATGAAATTGTTGAAACCCTCGCTCTAATCATTGCTCTCCTCTTGAAGCCTGTCACTGGCCCTCTCGAGGTTCTGGTCTCCCTTCTCAAGGATGTCGTCCATATCATCTTCAAGCTCAACCTGACCACCCTTATCAAAGTCCTCAGGCTTACTAGTCATAACTAGCCGTAGTTTCCACATAAATTTCTCAACAGCCTAGCGCAACGGTGTTGTAATAGTTGTATGGTTCTTTGATACCCTTCATCGCCCTGATATATTGTGCTCATTTGCTTACCCTCGCTGACTATCCAGATTCAAACAACCCCACGAGTAGGTCCCTCAGCTGATCAAACTTAGGCTCGTCACGAGAACTCGGGAGCAGAAATTTGTAAAGTTCCAGACAATTGGTCGGGTTTCGCTATCGTCGGTGTATGTATTATGCTCTTACACTTTGGGCTGGCAGGAAGAACGTGGCCTACGGCGTCTTTTTTTGTTTTTCGTAGAGCCTTAAGACCTCCGACAGCTGACGCGGAAGTCCGGCTCAGGTCAAGACCCGCACAGCGTGAGGTTAGTGTCTCTGGTTGAGTTACGCGCGAGATTCCGCTAGAAAGATACCAGTGTTAACTCCCAGCCCTCGGGAAATGCGTTTACGCACCCCCTCCTCGGGCCTCAGGCCTCAGGTATGTGGTGCTCCGGCTCCGAAGAGCCAAATACCCACTGAAGCCCCAGGTCTACTGAGCCAGCTTCTCAACAAGTCGTCTTTTCCTTCCTTGTCTAATATACCGCTCCACGTGTCTTTGATGATGTCCTCTCTCAGGGCTTTTTTATCGAATTTCCTCGTCAATATGAAGATGCAGTCTATTCGGAATCTGTGACTTAACCGATATTTCAGTGTTGAGAGGATCGCCATGTCCTTGTGTCCCCTCTGCGGGTCGTTGTGTTCGATGACCCTTTCGCATCTCAGCCTCCATGCTAGGTGTGCACATTCAGCGATTAGTATTTGGTGAAATCTTGTCTTTCCATCGTCTTTGTTCCCTTCTCCATGTTTCTGAGAGATTGTGGTGGCTCCTAGGTTTTCGCCTAGGTTTGGCTTCTGCCATGCGTCGTACCTTTCGGTCCATATTCTTTCGGCTGTTTCCCATATGAGTGACTGGCCTGGTGCTTGGTATTCTGTAAGGATGTGTTCAAGTGATTCCTCCACATTGCCTTACGGCGTGTTTGGAACAGTGATTGCATAGATTCAAGACCCTGAGGCTAATCCGAAATTGATTTTTCGGGTAGATCACCATATGATTCCTCCGATATATATATAACAGCAAGTGTAGTGTAGGCTAGGGTGAGTACACGTCCTGATTCCAAGTCATTTTTGACAAATTCATTCCGGTCCCTAGGTAGTCGATCTTGCGCTAAGGGTGCCTATTATTGTTAAAGTAGAAGCGGTTGGTGGAAACGACGCATCAGTCGATCTGACGACCGAGCTGTCACAGGGCTCGAACTGGGTTCTCGATGAGGCGAAGAGCTTTGCGTTTGTAATGTCTTAACGTCACATCGCATAAGAAAGGATATAATCTCTACGGCGACGTTTAAACCATATGCGAATTGAGATTCTTCAATTGGACACTCAGAGTGAATTGCTACGACAATTTGTCCTACAGCTCGTGAACAGCTGGCCCACCGACGTTGATTCGGGAGTCGAGACATACAAGCAACTTGGCGTTATTTTGTTACCCAACCGAGACAGCAGCGGTGAACGATAACAGCCAATGTCTTTTCAGCTTGTAAAGTCAGGCACCCACTTTATATTCTGTTATTATGGCACTTTGTGTACCGTACAAGTTTCATAAATACAGGATTGAATCTCCTGGTGCTACGACTATTATCTCTTGCTCTTATGCGTCCCATTTAATTATCAAACAACTTAACAGAGTATTCATAATCTCACGTTCATAATCCGAATGCCATTGCGCAGACACGAGCGTCTTCCGACGACTCGCCCGTCAACGTTGTTTGGGGGAATGACACAGCGACAGGTTGTCTCATAGAAACCCGTGATTCCGGGATCTATGTAACCGCTGGCCCATTGAATGTCAATTTCTGGACTCGTCAGTGGCGAAATTTGACATCAGAAACCGTGAAACCTCATATTTCGGAATACGCGACAGCCCAATGATCAAGATTTGAAAACATTCATCTACCTTGAAGATACGAATGCAAAGATTACCGGATGGAGACGGCTGCACGTACAATCTTGGTGCCACTCAGAATGTAGATGAAGATATCCAGAGAATGTCCTGGTATTTCGGTTAAGAGCTTCACTAATAACTTCTACTTGAAGCACTATTACTTCACTATTACTTAGTACGCCCAATACAACTAAGCTGAGGTTCCTCGATGCCTTGAATTGAACCACTTGGCCTGGATGACAGTGGTTGAGGTATACATCTGGGGTCGGGGGCTCAGACGACATAATGACCCCGAATTCGGCCAGGAAGTCACTTGGTAGCCTTTTTATGAAGTGTTTCTGATTAGCACATTCGAGAAAGAAACTTTTAGGATAACAATCACTTCGTGATACCCCCATTATATTTCATTCTCATTTATGTGAGACCTTTGCACAAGCACTACGTATTATTAGACTCACCTCGTGGACGTTGCATGATGGCTGAGGTGTTGAAGTACCTCATTATCATCGTCGCGTATAACACCAATGCCATCTAGTGCATCGGGTAGCCTTTCAAGTATTTAACGCCATGTAATAAGTCACCGTGGGCCAAGAGCCATCACTATCCAACAACCCAAGGCTGTATTTATCCGTGATAAGTGCCCTTGTGGTCACTCGAGCAAGCCTATGTCCGTCATATGATATAAAATAATGCACTGTGACCGACAGGCTTGGCACGTCCGCCCGACTCAACATGACAGAGTGTCCTCGAATGAAGTATAGTAGGGCTCATACCAGCTGAGTTCCGCCTCCGGGCCTACCACATACTACATGGGCTGAGGGATGTCAAGTCGAGGAAAGGTTAGCAGAAAACCTAGGAGATAACATGCGCGGTGAGCGTTCAAGCTTCAAAAGCTATTGTTTGGGGAACAGAGACGAAGCCTCAAGAAGTTTGTATACGTTTGATAGTTGTGATGAACCTATACCAGTGAAGATGTAAACGACGAGCGCGCCTGGATGATCAGATGTCGTCAAAGTTCTTGATCATTACTCTCACTGAGCTCGGAACAGCTTGAGGTTTTCAGACGTTAATCATATCATCAGACGGACGAATGTGCAAATTGAATAGGGAATAGAGCACTTACAATATCATCTCAGGCTTATGGGGCGAAAACGCAAGACTGATTACTTCTCATGATCACCGTCTGCTGCCTTAGGGCCTGTTCGGCAACAACGATTTCAAGCCTGTTGTTTCCAATTCCCCGCCAATTTGCAATCGAAACCGTCAGGGAAACAATGGGCTTGAAATCGTTGCTGCCGAACAAGCCCTAATTATCGTTGACACCCCTTCATCTAATGAGGACACAGCCACAGTAACGAGCGCTACCTTCACCCGCCCTCAGCCAAGTTCGAGGCTTCAGCGCTTTAGCCCAACATGGATCCATCGTAGCATCATCTTCCTTTTTTTGCCACCTCCTCAACTATCTTTACCTTGTCGATTTTGCTTGATGTCTTCGGACTTCTCTGTTTCAGAATGTTCATCTTCGGCACCTTTTCTCCATTGCCTTCTCTGAGTCACTACTCCACGATTGCAAATGTTCATAGACGTGGTGGTGCTTGTGTCGATTATTTGAATTCGACATTGGCCGAACAACCGAGCAGGGTGGAATTCAAGACTCAAGGCGAACACTTAAACTCTCCATCAACTCAATGCGGTTGGGCGCCTCGAACTTGGCATGCGTACTTACCTAGCTGGGAGCAAACCGCATGGTCACCTTGATAATGATTTCATTT
>LSHD01016739.1:0-10068 GCA_001563735.1 Leucoagaricus sp. SymC.cos | reverse complement strand
CATTCTGGCGGGAAGTCCAAACCTTGAACACTTCTCGTTCATTTTGACTCGAGGAAAAGACGTAGGGCCGGCCATGTTCAGAGAGATGTTTCATGGCGTATCGGAATACTTGCCCTCTTTTCAGGTCAAATCACTTGAATTGTCCTTTCTCAACACCGCACAAGTTGAATTTCACAGATACATACCTTCGCTCCGACACCTTGAAAAGCTGGAGATAACACACTACCCGTTCCCTTTATCCCATAACCAGACGGCTCTAGGAGAGGTCTGCCGGTCACTAGCTAATGAAGAAATCTTCCTCAAGCATATCACCCTCGATGCATTCAATGGTCCTGCAGTATTCGATTATTTGACTACGTTTTGCAGCATGGATCACATCTTTTTACTGCCACCAAAGCAACCTCCCGCGAACTCAGAGCTTTCGATTTTACCTCAGCTGATGGATCATTTCTTCTCTTCTGTCTTGCCCTCGCACGCAGAAACCTTGAAGCGGCTGAGGATCGGGGAAGATCGGGTGACTGAATGGTCGATGCTTTTGGAGAGCCGATACCTGTTGTCAATTACCAAGTGTCAGCAATTGGAGTATATCTGTTGCTGGATTATGATAAGACCCGAGGATGTCGAAACACAGAATGCAAAGGTTCTAGTATGTAACCAATCCCTCCCATGATGACTTGTTAATTCTATTGGTTCTTCGATGTTTACAGATGAGCTGGCTAGAAGCATGTCTGCAACTCCCGCGGCTGCAAGAATTGGAGTGCCCATTGATATCCGTGAAAAATTATAGCTTGACAGCGAATGACCCAATGGCAACCATGAAGGTCCAGAGGTTTGCAAAGGAAGTTGTACAGAGATTTAAGTCAGAGTACCAAGTGCATTTCGACGTCCGTGTTGACTTCGAAACTAGTAGTCACTACACAATATCTAACTCTACCTGCTGGTAAATGAATACACCAGCGATATCAAATGGAAACGACACCGTAGTTCAAGAGACATGGGTATAGTCTGGTACATGAATACTGATCTGCGTTTTTTGGTCAATTAAAGGCTGGAATAACCCTGACAAATCAAAGCTGAATGGACAAATTGCATTATCCACCTTATCGACAGAGGTTGACGGCAAAGCAGATGGGAGTTTGCCCAATAAGGTCAGATGTACATCAAGCATGAATATGTTCAATCCTATGAATCCAGATGCGAGACAAATCCCAAGGTCGTGCAAGAAATACTCGAGGGCAGGTTTCAACGCAACAGGCGAAGGAATGTGTCTACGTTCAATGTGGCGGTTATAGGTCAGACGAAGCTGGGATAGCTGATGCTTGGCCGGAAGAGACTTCAGGAGTGAGATGAACAGCCATTGCGGTCCTTGAGCAATATCCAAGGTGCCTCTAAGGAGATCAACGGTAAGAGTCATATCAAAATGAGTGAGGTGGATAAGGGTAGAGAAGGCCCGAGTGGAGGCCAAGTCACCACCACAATTGTCTTGATGAATCGAAAATTAGAGTCAGGATGAGAAAATGCATTGGTAGGAGTGCAGGAGACACTCACAAACTCTTTTGAGGGTGAGCTCAAGCTTGGTCAACCAGCGGCCAAGCGATTGGATGAAATACCCGAGGCACGATCCACACCAGTGAAGCACGGATTGTCCTGATATGCATGCTTTTCAGAGAGCACAAGCTGTTGCACGAGTTCCAAGGGATGGAAACGGCCAACTTGTCCATAGTGTCGAGTCCTCTAATCGCGAGGTGATGGAGAGGAGGGAAAGTCATCGTCAGGGGAGGGCCGTTGATGAAAGAGAGCTTGTCCTTCAGTATTCGAGAGGCCTCGTCCATGTTTGACTGATATTGATACACATCAATCACATCTAGTCGCTCAAGTTTGGGAAGCAAGGCATAGAACGGGAATGAGGATGGAATGTTTGGTAGAGGTGAAGTTCTCGTAGACGGGAGAAGATGGTTCGCAGGTGTTGTAAATTGTCCTGCTCGAGGCGAGGCCAGTCAAAAGTGACCCAAGAGAGGTGGAGTGTCTCAAGATTGGGTAATTGTGCCAGGTCAGCCCAGAGGAGGGGTGGAGAGAGTATGGAGAGCGAACGCCCTTCAGGGGGCAGCCCTAGCCAATTATCTGGACCCAGCTGAACTTCCTGAATGTACGGACACAGCCGCTGGCGGACTTCGGGATTGGGTTCAGACAGCAAGCGTCGTAAGCCATTCGGTTCGGGCTCCTCCTCGGCGTGGGCGTCGCTCATTATGCAGAGTCGTTTGAAGATTAATCTTTGGCAATGGACCTGTAACTCAGGGGAGAGTACAGCGACTTGGGCTATGGTCTTTTTGTTGGAAAATTGTAAGACTGTCACAATAACATCGAAGGGAATCGGACGGGAATAAGTTTTCACAAGCTCGGGGGGTCGAAGGAGTTGTTTGGGAGCCATAGTAAAGCAGAGGACGAAGGCAGGAGGAAGAACACCCAGCACGCGACCAAACACAAGTCTTAAGGACTTCAAGTTGAACCACGATCGATGACGACCCTGATGAACGACACCTTGTGATGATAGCCGACGCCGCCACGGTGACAAATCACTCACATACTCAAGTTGTTAAATGTTCGGATCCTGGGACATGGTAATCTTTGGCACGCTCGGAAGGGGGTATGCACAGCTTTTGTAGGAAACGGTTCGGAAGCGAAGCGAACAGGGGACGGCGGTGACAAGCGAAAACACGGAGCACTCCTATGAAAGTCGTCAATATCGGCCCGCGTCCAGCCTCGTCCGCACATCACACGGCATCCGCCGAAATCACGGCGACGATGACATTCGCGCCCGTGGTCATGTGGTCAATAGGGGCTAATGGAAGGATCTACCAACCCATTTCCCTTATCCAACCAGCCACCTGCCGGGTTAGCCATCGTAAGGAGCGCTGCTCCTGGCTCTTGTACTCCCTCTGATTGGTTTAGCAAGTGGTCTGCCCAAGTGTATTCAGAAGGACAAGTGGTCAGGGTAGCGACAGCACTCTAACGAGACCTTTGGCAGGGTCGAAACTGCTGTGATATCCGACCGCTTTCCTAGCCAGTCATCGCTCGTGCCAGTGAGGAACCTATCTTAGGAGAAGCTCCGAACAACCGGTGCAAACTGGTGGTTTGCCTGGGATTGGTGGCTCGGCTGGACGCTGGGTATTGTGCGCTTTTGCGCTCATACACTCGCTCATTGACCTGGACGAACCAAGTAGGACGTGGGAATTCACACCCTGCGCTGGGCTTACTTTCCTCTAGTCCCTTTCCTCGTTTTCCGCGTCTCCTCTTTACAAAATGTGTACATATTTCCAGAGAAATAGACGACACTTTGCCGCTCAAACCTCAAGTCCCCTTCACAATATTCGAGTTTTTCATACGTCCGCAAATTGACACAAGTCCCGCCCCTGTCTTGCCCGACATGGATTCCGCCCAATACCGCCCGCCCGTTCGGTGCTTCTCTCAGAAAAAGAGAAAAAAAGCAGGAAAATACTGGTGCAGTTGCTGGGAATGTGATTTTATTCTACACGAGGTCTCGAAATCAGCGTATGAGCGTCATCACAAGGCCCTGTCGGGACCGTCGACTTTGAAGAAGCCTGGAGCGGCCTCTGGACCAAGCGCTACTACCTCGAAGCGAAGTAGGACTATGACCGCCTCGGTTTCTACGAGCACTGCTGCATGTAGGAGTGGTCAGCCCAGTTGCAATGAGCAATCCGTACGTTCATATATGTCTTTTCAACGTGTTGCTAACAATACAAAGCAGGCTTTCCAAGATCTCTTTTACCTTCCAAACATTTTTGAAAGTGAACACGATCCTCGTCCGGCATCTCCAAGTCTTCCACCTTCTCCGAGTCCTCTACCTTCTACGCTATTATCCATGCGTGTTCAATGAGTGAGTCCCCTGACACTCTCCAGTGACTCTCCCCACGCCGGCGTGGATCTTGTCGTCCACGCACACAAAACGATTTTGTACAATACCGGTTGAGAGGGCCAACCTGCCTAGGAAACATCAGTAAACCAGGAAGCTCCTAATCAAAAGTTCTCAGGTCTTCTGCGAAGAGGCTGGCTTGTGAGTAAATACAGTAATCAGTCATAATCAGCATTTCTTATGTTACCAAGTGCCAGAAGCCTAATATGGCTGCTTCTTGGCTCTAATTTCATCGTCGTGTCCCCTCTTTGCTACTAACCACACCCTCGGCAGAATTTCGGAAAGGTGATTTGTCCCAATATCTTCATCTTATTTCTCTTGTGACGCACTACTTATTCCCATGACTTGATCTCCAAATTAAGCCCTCTGCACTGGTCTATGATGCACATGATGTGCTTGATAGTTGGTTCGAGTCCTTCAGCAAATCCATGGCGTTGGCACCAGCGCAACTGACATTCATCGACCTGCCGGTTGAGATCCAGGAAAAGATAATCAACCTGGTAAGGGCTTCTGTGAGAGACTCGAAAAAGGCATTTATCATTTCTAGTTGTCGTTTACAGGTGCCATCCATACCCTTCGCCGTTTGCGTCTTACCTCCAAGCATCTCGAGTTCCTGGTCACTCCTGTTCTCCTAAACAAGCTTGTCATCTGTACCGCAGGCTTGAAGGCGACCCCCTTCAGACGATGTGAGGAAATCGAGGCAACTGTAGCTGCTGGAAGAGGCTCTGTGTTTCAGTGTGTCAAAACGCTCAGTCTCAAATTGTTGCTCTCGCCGGATGATCCACTGCCGTGGTTCACAATGCTGAATGCTCTCGTGCCCCAGCTTAACGGGCTTAAAACGCTTTTGTGGGTGTTCAGAACCTTTCTCCGTGCTGTTTATCAATACCACTCAGGTGGCTTCACGAGCTCAATAGCGGAGGTTATCCGCCTCAAGAACTCGAGAAATTGACTCAATCATTTGCCCGACTGCCCAACCTCCTCTCACTAGACCTGATACTAAACAAAGGTCGGAAGAACCCATACATGCAATTTCCAATCGAACCAATGGGACATCCAAATCTCCGTCTTCTTCGTGTAGAATGGTCTTCTGAACAATGGCCAACGCCCGATACCCTTTCGCGATTCTCCAGCATCCTAACGGGAAGTCAAAACCTCGAACACTTCTCATTCACTTTAGCTCGGGGGAAAGATATAGGGCTGGCCATGTTTAGAGAGATGTTCCGGGGCGTGTCGGGAATCTCGGCGCCTTTGCAAATCAAATCGCTTTCATTGACCTTGCTCAACACCGCACGAATTGAACTTCACAGATACATACCTTCGCTCCGACATCTCGAAAAGCTAGAGATAACACACTACCCATGTCCTTTATTCCATAACCAGACGGCTCTAGGAGAAGTCTGCCAGACGCTAGCTGATGAACAAATTTTCCTCAAACATATCACCCTCGATGCGTTCGTTGATCCAGCAGTCTTCAACTATTTAGCTGCTTTTCGTGGCATGGATCACATCTTTTTGCAACCACCAAAGCGACCGCAGGCAGGCTCAGAGGTCTCATTTCTACCTCAGCTGATGGACCAGTTTTTCTCTTCTGTCTTGCCCTCGCATGCAGAAACCTTGAAGCGGCTGAGGATCGGAGAAGATCGGGTGACTGAGTGGTCGAAGCCTTTGAAAAGGCACTATCTGCAGTCAATTACCAAGTGTCAGCAACTGGAATATATTTGTTGCTGGATTATGATAAGACCCGAGGATGTCGAAACACAGAATGCTGAGGCGTTGGTAAGCAATTGATCTCTCCGATAACGATTTAGTATACCGTTGATTCTTCGGTGATTGCAGTTGAGCTGGCTAGAAACATCTTTGAGGCTCCCAAGGCTGCAACAATTGGAATGCCCTTCATTGTCCACGAAAAATTATAGTTCGACGACGAATGCCCCGATGGCAACCATGAAGGTCCAAAGGTTCGCAAGAGAAGTTGCGCAGAAATTCAAGTCAGAGTTCAACGTACATTTCGAAGTCGGTGTTGACTTCGATACCAGTAGTCGCTACACAATTTCGTGACTCTATACCTACGTAGTACCAGTAGACTAAGATACTAGCAATATCGAATGGAAGGGACAACGTAGTTCAGGAGACATGAGTGTAGTTGGGTACATAAATGTTAATCTGTACTTTGTCGTTAATCAAGGGTGCAAACGACTCGGGTAAATCAAGGGTGGATAAACGTATTGCATCCTCCTCATTGGTAAAATTTGGCTGCAGAGCGGGCGGCGCTAAGGGCTCACCCAACAGGGACAGACGTACGTCCAATGTGAACACGCTCAATTGAATGAATCCAGAAGCGAGACAGTCCCCAAGGTCATCCAGTAAACATTGGAAGGCAGATTTACAAGCAACGGGTGAAGGAACACGTTTACATTCAATGCTGCGGTCATAGACCAGACGAAGGTGGGAGAGCTGGTTCTTGGCCGGGAGAGCCATAAGAAATGAGCCAAATAGCCGTTGTGGGCCTTGGGCAACGTCCAGCGCGTCACCCCCGTAGTGACTAACGTTCAGAGTCACATCAAGATGGGTGAGATGGATGAGCGCGGAGAGGGCCCCCGTTGAGGCTAGGTCACCACCAGTATCATCTGATATTCGGCAGCATGGTAAGTAAACATAATTACAAAACTATATAGGGAACTCACAATATCTTATGATGTTGAGCTCAAATTGTGTCAGCCAGCGACCAAACGACTGAATGAAACGTCCGGCCACAGCTAATCCAAGGCCATCTTCGTATGAGAGTCGCATGCTTTCCAGAGACCGTATGTCATTACGTGGATCTTCAAGGATCAATTCAATCATAAGGGCCATGGCATCGCATCCGCTAATCGCCAAATGGCTAAGAAAAGGGAAAGTTGACGCTGAGGGAGGACCACCAACGAGCAAGAGATTCTGTTCGAGGTCCCTTGAAACCTCCTTCATGTCCGCGCTATAAGGAAAGACATCGATCAGGTCTAGCTGCTTGAGGCCGGGAAGCCAAGCAAAAAGACAGAATGGAAATGGCAGGTGATTTGCTTGGTGAAGGTGAATTTCACGTAGACGGGAGAAGATCATCTGCAAGTGTTGTAAATCTCCGTTTTGGAGGTTCCACCAGCCAAAAGAGGCCCAAGAGAGATAGAGCACTTGGAGATTGGGGAGCTGCGCTAGGTCGCGCAAGAGTGAGGGATGTAGGGGGGTGGTCGACGATGGGCGATTCTGTGGCGGAAACCAATCGTCTGGGCCCAACTGAATTTCTTCGATGTACGAACACAACCGGAGTCGAACCTCAAGATTGGGCTCAGACACCAAAAGACGTAAAACATCTGGTTGGGGATCCTCCCAGGCGCGACAGTTCTCCTCGATGCAGAGCCGTTTGAATATCAACTTCTGGCAGCCTTCCCGAAAGTAGCGTGAAACCACGGCGATGTTAGCAATAGTTCGTTTGTCGATATATTTCAAGCGGAAGACCACCATAAAGGCGCTCAAGCATATTTGCAAGTACTGTTCAAGCTCGGCGGATTGAGGTCGTTCTTCTGAGGCCATAGCAAAGAGAGCAAGGAGATGGAAGAAAGAACAGAGAAGACATTGCCAACGAATTGCCAATAGACACGATGTAAAGGGTTTGAGACGGGAATTAGCGACAACCCTAGCGTGCGGCTTGCACTTGCGATGATGGCCGGCGTCACCACATGTCAATGGCCAGAAATTGTTCGGGTCCTGGAAAAAGAAAAGGCGGTTGAAACATACGCAGCGAGTACGTACATATTTGTCTATGTATAAATGGTCTGCGATTCAGACCGCCAATCCACCCCGTAAGCCAACGTTGTACCATCAGCAAAAAGGAAACCGTTGACATGATGCAGACATATTGTCCGTCGGAGGTTCAGTACTAATTGGCCACAACTCACATATGAATATCAACATTCCACCGCGGTCGAAACGCTGGCTTTCCGTGTACGTGTTCGGCACCGTCCAGCCGAATAACTCTATGCCGAATACGAGTGGCACGATCACCTGCTGTCACGGTACGAAAATAATACGGATTGCGGCACCGATATTGTTATTGTTGACCTCTATGCTCTTGCTCTGGGCTTGACCGTTTCAACTTGGAAATCCAGTGGCTTGAGGATCCAGTAAAGACGAAACGACGAGAGTTGAACGTTAAATGCACCAAGTTTTTGTCGTTTTATTTGGCGGGGTCCCGTGACCTTGAGTTTCCGTTGCTTTAAGGACTCGGAGCTGACGAAGATCGGAGGGGAGTATAGTTTCCCTCTTACGTGGCTCTCGGAGAAAGATACTGCAATCTTGGTCGATCTTGCTGCTGGATTATTCACCTATGTAGCCACCATCATTCGCTTCATCGGCGAACGTAACTCGACAGGACCCGTTGATCGACCAGAGGCTGTGGCATATGTCGGCATTTAGCCGAAAGATTTGCCGATGGTGTCGATAGTAATCCATGAGCTGTGGAGGAACAATATCTTCAGGGTTGTGGGAAGGAATTTGGATGGGATAGATTTGATGATGAAGGCGTAGAAGCTATCAAGTGCCGCTAATGGGTGCTCAGAAACGCCCTGCTTCGACTTGGGTTTATGTAGGTACTGGGGCCAGCAACATCCTCGGGCTCAATAAACAACAGTTCTACAATGCTTGTGTACCCCTCCAGTCTGTCTTGAATATGGTGTCAGAATTGTGGCATAAACTAGTATTCAATCACGCATCGTTTTTGGACTTTGTGGAGGATCCTGAGCGGTCTGAAGAGCTTGGTGTTCGCTCGGTCCTCTAAGACCTCCGGCTTGAGATACTGGGCCGCTTGAAATTGATACATTCTCATGCCCCAGGTATTACCTACTCGTTTACTTCCGGGCACTGTATCTTTTTGTTAACGGTATTTCCAGGAGGCAAATTGCTCGACGCTCCTCTCACTGCATGCCACTGGTCTGCCCAAGGAGATCTCATGCAACTTGATGCCTCAATCGTAACCATGAAGGTTGGGAGATTTGCGAAAGAAGTTCTGCGGAAATTTGAGTTATAGTTTAAAGTGCATTTTGAAGTTCGGGGAGACTTCGTTACGAGTGACCGCTACATACTATCATGGGCCTCTCGACTGAAACAGCTTTGTGTTTGTGGAAGGATTGCAATACATAATTCAAAAGCATCAGCAGACCACTACATTCCTGTTAATCTGCGTCCCACCGTTGATCAGAATTTCAATTGGCTCCCGTAAATTAGTGCCGAATGGACAAATAGCAGGCTCCATCCTTGAGTAAACGAAAAGTACTTATGCGCCACTGCTGAAGAGAGGGAAACTCCCTTAAGACGAAATCAAGCGAGTGCGGTCGAATCCAACAACCGCTGGGATTCGTCACCGATGGAGACGATGTAGGGAATCGAAACAAATGGAAACGAGCACGAAATGACGAGGTTAAAGAGGCAGAAGTGCAGTGCAGGAGAAAATGGGAATAAAATATTAGAAGCTTCGGATGATGTTTAGATGATAGAAGAGGGCATAGGATTCACTGAGGAACTATGACACAATGTACAAGACTTATATACAATTCAAATTTTCGAATTTCGAACAAAATCTTTGAAGATAATGAGAGATGACAGAAATAGGCAGAAGAACTAAACTAAATAAGAGAATGTCAAATTTCAAGCACAGGGAAGACGAAACACATACTACTGAATGTCCGGTACAAGTACATCATGAACACTGAGAAAGGATGAGGGAGAGGTACTCGAGAAGTAAGACCAGTGTTGATAGGTACAACACAAAATGGGAACATGTGCGGAAGCACGATAAATTGTACAATATAAATAAACACAAGTAGCTGAGAACGGTAGACATAGGAATGGTGGTGGTGTCGTAGTATACAATCCAGAGACGGCCGAAGAGCCAGAGGATGGAGGATAGTCCATGGGGAAGTCGAGCACGATGAGGTCCAAAGTTGGTCATGGGCGCTCCGACGTGACTGATCCGTGAAATGATGAACTCGAGATAGCGGATGGATGCCATTTCACATGTGCAGTCACACGTCTACCTCTACACCACAACTTGAGTTTGATCATCTGATAGTTTCATCGTCGCGGCGTAACCCCTCTTTGTCTCCGACTCC